>CM067308.1:49099374-49211874 GCA_034231615.1 Meghimatium bilineatum
CAGATGATGAATATGTTCTGCAATTTCTAGACTCAGTCGACGGTTGCACGGATTTATCTCACCAATTTCTGGGCTGAGTCGACGGTTGCACGGATTTGTCTCACCCATTTCTGGGCTCAGTCGACGGTTACACGGATTTATCTCACCCATTTCTGGACTCAGTCGACGGTTGCACGGATTTATCTCACCAATTTCTGGACTCAGTCGACGGTTGCACGGATTTATCTCAACAATTTCTGGACTCAGTCGACGGTTGCACGGATTTATCTCACCCATTTCTGGACTCAGTCGAGGGTTGCACGGATTTATCTCACCCATTCCAGGACTTAGTCGACGGTTACACGGATTTATCTCACCAATTTCTGGACTCAGTCGACGGTTGCACGGATTTATCTCACCCATTTCTGGACTCATTCGACGGATGCACGGATTTGTCTCAACAATTTCTGGGCTCAGTCGACGGTTGCACGGATTTATCTCACCAATTTCTAGGCTCAGTCGAGGGTTGCACGGATTTATCTCACCCATTTCTGGTCTCAGTCGACGGTTGCACGGATTTATCTCACCAATTTCTGATCTCAGTCGACGGTTGCACGGATTTATCTCACCAATTTCTGATCTCAGTCGACGGTTGCACGGATTTATCTCACCAATTTCTGGTCTCAGTGGACGGTTGCACGGATTTATCTCACCAATTTCTGGACATAGTCGACGGTTGCACGAATTTAGAGATTGTTGTAAATGTGATTTCTCAACCCTGGTATAGGGTTTACGTAGAGTGTCAACGTAATCTAGAACCTTTATTACTTTAGAAGCCATCTTAAGTCAAATGTACCATGTCAAAAATCGTAGATATCGCAGGTTAGCTGTAAACAATGACACAAAATACTCCAATCTCAAGACTACATCCTGATAATCTACAACGGTTATGTTCACAATTGTCATCTTATGTCTCATCCATTTTTATTTGTTGTCCTTGTGAAAATCCCCAGGAAATAATATTCTTCAAGACTGCAACTTACAAAATCAGTTGAGGAGTGGGAACACTGGAGCACAGAGACAAACATTCACAGAAAGCTGTGCAGGAGCCTTGATGAGCTTTCAAGTACATCAACATTTATCCAGAAAACTTGACTTGCTGTGTAAACATATGAAACTGCGAACGAGAAGAAGAATATCACAAGGAAATAAGAGCATCACTGAAAGAAGATTTAGTCAATTTTTAAATCAAATTTTTAATATATAGCGAATGGCCGAGATGTTAGAGATATGGCCTCACACCCGTGAGGTTCATACTTCGATCCCCAATCAAGACTGGCTTTTTTTCTGTCGGGGTGTAGATAAAAAAAAAATTACGCTGAAAATGACGTTGGCGACAGCAAGAGTATGCTACCTTTATCACACAAACCTTGAAAATGCGATATTGACAGTTGAAAGAAAAATACTTTCAACAGCCTCTACGTCTCACGTGATATAATAATGTTTGCAATAACGTATTCATACAAGATCGCGCCATAATTTCTTTAATTTGTTACATACACAATCAATATGACTGTTGTAACATTTGGTGACGTGGATTTCAGAGCAACGAGTTTTCGAAAATTAGTTCCCATAAGTTCTTTGCGCAGATCAGATATCAGAAGACAGGAGATTGGTGCATTTTAAGGTAAACTTTGGCATGGTTATCAAATATATCGAACAATAATGTAAATATTTCGACATTAAAATTACAATTATAATTAAAAAAATATTTCCATTAAATGTAATCCAGTTTGGATTACATTTAATGGAAATATTTTTTATTGAAATATATTTACTGGAAATGGGTGAGATAAATGCGTGCAACCGTCGACTGAGACCAGAAATTGGTGAGATAAATCCGTGCAACCGTCGACTGAGACCAGAAATTGGTGAGATAAATCCGTGCAACCGTCGACTGAGACCAGAAATTGGTGAGAGGATATCTGACAAGGCGAAGAGTGCCGCATTGAGAATACTAAGAAGAGATAATAACAGCGATAATGTATTATAGCTGATTAATAACTAATATAACTAATAAATAACAAAAATAAAGTCAATGATAATTAGCAAAAAATAGGGCAAGGTCATTGTCTACGTTACGGAGCAATAGGGACCTTTATCAAGACACAAAAACTAGAAATAAACACAAAAAACTGTCAACTACACCTGAGATGATCTTACAACCGCATCTCATTATATTTGAAAAAAAAATAAATAGCAGAAACGCCCGTCTAGTGAGGGTCCGAGAGGGGAGTGAAGAATAGCAACAATGTTTTTACTTCCATGCATGTCGTAAGAGGCGACTAAGGATGTTATTGGATGGATTTAGCTGTCATATCCCCATATATGGTTAGTGACCCAAATCCTTGCCGAAATCGGATGTGTCAGGCTGAAAGGCGCAGATATCGCAGCAATGCTGTAAATCATGACACAGCGCATTCTGTTCTCCGGACTACATCCTGCTACTCTGTAGGAATTTGAGAACGAGCGCAGAAAAAGAAGAAGAAAAGCAGAAACGATAATATTGACAACATTTATTAATTTTATTTTTCAAATATAATGAGATGCGTTTGTAAGACCATCTCAGGTGTACTTGACAGTTTTGTTTGTTTATTTCTAGTTCGTTGTATTTCTCCGTGACATTATTATATATATATATATATATATATATATATATATATATATATATATATATATATATATATATATATATATATATATATATATATATACTATATATATATATATATATATATATATATATATATTAGTAATCAGTGACAATAATACTTTGTCACATTTTATCAATAACATAATGGTTGTTATCATTCATAATCATTTTACTCTTGTGCCAAACTTGGCACATAGGGCAGATGTCATAGCTCTTCAAGTTTGTACGCATGTGGTTACGTCTGTGGTTCTCACCAATGGTCCACTAGACATACCACACATGCAACAGAAAACCTTAGTGGATGACATGTCGTTATATTGAGGTTATCTTCTTAGAGAAGCTTCATGGCACGTCATCTATACAATTTTGCTTTTATTTTGTTGTTGTAATGGGTTTCATGTTTACCTGAATATATATGTATGCACCCCCTGTGGTTGGGAGGGAGCCAGAGATGTACTGTGCAGCACTTGGGAGGAGGAAACTGACAGCACTGTTTTTCCCCTGGCTGAAACCCATCATAAAGGACGTGACAATGCTTTCGACTTGAACATTTGGTTGCATGTCTGGAGCAATAGAGAAGTTCGGCATAACGAGTAGTCAATTTGTGGTGGGGAATGAGCACAGTGAACTCTATCTTTGCTACAGTGGCTAGGAGCAGTGCATAGATTGAAACCTACCTTCCTGGAGGTGTGGTAGTTATTCTCTGGCTCTGTCCCGGGGTGGGCCGAAAATCCACAGACTTCCCAGCAATATAATGCCATTTAATGGCATTAGGTCAAAGGGCATGAGCAACCAACCAACCAACCTCTTCAAGTTTGTCGATCAACAGCCAGTTGTTCCAGATCTTTCATTGTTATACCAGCTGTTGTTATTTTTTTTTCGATAGTTCATTTCAGTGTTGTTTTTTGTCTCTCCCTTTTTCTTTTGCCACTCGGTGACCATTTAAAGACGACGTGGTATTCTGTCTTCATTCATTCTGAGTACGTGACCGATGTATGCCCAACGCCATTTTCTAATAACGTCTGTGATGTATTATTGTTTTGTCTCTTCTCTTAGTGTCTCGTTTGACTTAAGTCTTTCCAGTTTTTTATTTTTGATTTTCCTGAGACATTTATTTTCGAAGACATTTAGTGTGTTTTCTAAAGATGTAGTTGATTTCCAACTCTTATACCCGTATGTTAAAACCGAACTAGCACATTCGTTGAACAATCGTAGAGTTGTATTAATGCTCAGTTTAAAAAAAATAATCTATAAATGTTTGAAAGTGAGTTGAACGCACTTGATGCCAGAGCAATCGTGGTCATAATTTATGTACTTGAGTCTCCGTTTGCCGATATACTGCTTTCCAAATAAGTGATATGTTCTACTTTTTCTAGTATAATATTATTTATTTGTATTACATTGTTTACATTAGTAAAGTCCACAATTTTGTTTTGGATACGTTAATTTGCAGGCCTATTTGTTCTGGAAAATATTGTAGCCTTGTTGTCTTTTCCTGCAAGTCTGTATGCGTTGAACTCAGTAGTGCAATGTCGTCTGCGATGTCCAAGTCTTCTAAAGTTCCGTTGTTAATCATTTGATGCCTAGTTTTTGTTCTATGCACTTTCGCATTACCCAGTCAAGTGCGATGTTGAACAGTATTGTTGACATAACACAGTCCTGTTTTATTCCAGTTTCTACTGGGAACCTGTCAGTAATCACACTATCAGTTTTCACGCAACATTTTGAATCTACATAGAAAGCTTTGATAATGTTGACATATTTTTTCTGGAAAGCCATTAAGTTTGAGAATCTCCCAAAGTGATGGTCTATGGAGACTATCAAAAGATTTTTGGAAATCTACGAAATTTATAATAAAATGTGATTGCATCTCTGTGCACTCTTGAAATAATCATTCTCAATGTGAAGATTTGATCGGTTGTTGAGCGGTGTAGTCTAAAACCCGCCTGCTCCTCTCTGAGTCTCTCATCCACAGATTATTTTATCATTTCTAATATTGTGATAAGAATTCTTTTTCCGATGAAGGACAATAAAGTGATGCCACGCCAGTTGTTACAGTCGGTTAAGTCTCCTTTTTTTTTGGCAGTTTAACAATGGTTCAATTTTCCCACTGATTCGGTGGTATCTCGGCAGGCCATATGTCGTTGTATAAGGATAGTAGGTATAGTAAGGTGACGTTGTCTGCAGCTTAGAGCATTTCTCATGTGATGTCATCATCTCCTGCTGCTTTACCGGGATTTAATTTTTGTATAGCAGCTTTTATTGAGTCTGAGCAATAATGCTGTTTGTATCTGTGCCTCTTCTGCTAATATGGGAAAGTGATTTGGGGGAGGTCTTTTTAATGTTTCTCTAAAGTGCTCGTCCCATCTTTGTTTTTGTTGTTCTCTT
Source organism: Meghimatium bilineatum (assembly GCA_034231615.1). Lineage (NCBI taxonomy): Eukaryota > Metazoa > Mollusca > Gastropoda > Stylommatophora > Philomycidae > Meghimatium > Meghimatium bilineatum. The sequence continues at coordinate 49,104,455 of CM067308.1, forward strand.
TGTGTCAGTGTTTTACCACACTTGTCTTTTATTGGTACATTGGTTATTGGTGTTTTGTAAACAACATCCTATTTTTACCAGATTTTGATGCATTTTCTGCTTCTATTGTAAGATTAAACCTATTAAACCTCACATAACTCAATCTCTCCCTATTAAATCTCACGTAACTCAATCTCTCCCTATTAAATCTCACATAACTCAATCTCTCCCTATTAAATCTCACATAACTCAATCTCTCCCTATTAAATCTCACGTAACTCAATCTCTCCCTATTAAATCTCACATAACTCAATCTCTCCCTATTAAATCTCACGTAACTCAATCTCTCCCTATTAAATCTCACATAACTCAATCTCTCCCTATTAAATCTCACATAACTCAATCTCTCCCTATTAAATCTCATGTAACTCAATCTCTCCCTATTAAATCTCATATGTCGTGTTTTCCTAGGTACTTTTGTACCTATTTTAACTCCTATGTTAACACCGACTTTCAAGTTCAGGTCTCCGATAACGAGAACTGTGTCATGTTTAGGTGCTGTGTTAATGATATCTGTTAATGTGTTGTAGAACTAGTTTTTCTGTGTGTCTGAACTGTCGTTTATGTTGCGTAGCATGTGGTCAGCGTGAAGTGGTCTGTATAAAAGCGTGTTGTATTGATTCACTTCTTTTCAGGTTTCCAGCATATTACTGCTCGTTCCGCTCTGTTGCTCATTAACTGGCTACACCATTCATCTGTTTCTTGTCATTTCCTCCTGAACATATGAAGTGCATTTTATAATGGTTGTAGGTAGTGGAAAATTATATATTTGAAGATATAGCCTACTGGATAATATAGCCTAGGCAGGTACTGAAAAATATAGATATATACTGGAAAATATAAACAGGTACTGGAAAATAAATTAAATGTACTTTCTTCTTCTTATATATATATATAGGTGCTACATATATAATAACATATTTTATTATGAACTATTGCATAATAATATTTTATTATAAATTAATCTTGAACTGTATATATATATATATGACTGTGGAGTTAGCTATAACTTGTTCTGAGATGCAAAATGGCAACGTGTTCAGGTCTGTTCATACTTTTTAATCATATTGTGTTGCAGCTGGCTTTCTAATTGCTTCGATCATGATTCGATGTTAAGTTATTGGCACATTTGTTTCTGTCGATGTTAAGTTATTGCCACATTTGTTTCTGTCGATGTTAAGTTATTAGCACATTTGTTTCTGTCGATGTTAAGTTATTGGCACGCCGTGTGTTGCCGGGGCCCAAAAGGGGAGCAAAGAATAGCAACACTGTGTACCTTCCACTCATGTCGTAAAAGGCGACTAAGGAGGTTATGGATGGAGTTGACTGTCCCATCCCATATAGGGTCAGTGACCCAAAGCCATGCTGAAGTCAGATGCGTCAGGCCGAAAGACGCAGATATCGCAGCAATGCTGTTAATCATGACACAACGCATTCTCTCCCCGGACTACATCCTGCCAATCAGCAGGAGTTTGAGAACGAAGAAGAAGAAGTCACTGGCATATTTGTTTCTGTCGATGTTAAGCTATTAGCACATTTGTTTCTGTCGACGTTAAGTTATAGGCACATTAATTTATTTCTATGTTAAGTTATTCACACATTTGTTTCTTTTGATATTAAATTATTGGCTCATTTGTTTCTTTTGATGTTAAGTTATTGGCACATTTGTTATTTTTCGATGTTAAGTTATTGGCACATTAGATATCTCGATGTTAAGTTATTGGCACATTTGTTTGTGTCGATATTAAGTTATTGGCACATTTCTTTCTTTCGATGTTAAGTTATTGACACTTTTGTTTCTTTTGATTGTAAAGTATTGGCTCACTTGTTTCTTTTGATGTTAATTTATTGGCACATTTGTTTTTTCGATGTTATTTTATTGATACATTTGTTTCTGTTGGTTGGTTGGTTGGTTGCTGATCCAGCAGTCCATGGGCTCATGCCCTTTGACCCAATGCCATTGTGTGATATATGCATGTGTTTGTGAGTTGTTGTTTTGTTCCATATAATGTGTTCCATTTATCTGGCCCTGGAGGGAGAAGCATTTTCCTGATGTCATCCAGCGCTGGACATTCAAAAAGGTGGTGGTCAACAGTTTCATATGGATGAGTGCACAGCCGGCACCATGGAGTGTGTTGTGGTTGTATTCTGTTCAGGTGATTGTTAAGCTGTACATGTTGTGTGCGCAGTCGGAATATGATACTCTGGTCTTTTCTTTCCAGGAGGTTGATATTGTCTTTAGGATTTGGGCTGGTCATATATTTATAGATTTCCCTCCCAGTGTTTCCCATGGCCCATCTGTTCATCCAATTTTCTTTGTTCACAGATTTCAGAATCATTTTAACTGTGTGCATTGCTGTTTCTGTATAAGGCTGTTCTTGTTGTGCTCCCCTCTTTGCTAGTCTGCCTGCCTTATCATTACCAGGTGTGTTTGAATACATGAGCATGTAATAGTTTGAGTGGCCAGGAATCCACTGCATAACAATGTTGACATCATAAGATGTGAGCAGCTGGTTTGCATGGTGGTATATTTCAGCTAGCTCGGGTTTACAATGTCCATCACATTCCAATGCTTGGAGAGCAGACATAGAGTCTGTAAAAATAACAATGTTTTGGACTTTTGATGGGAAGGCATCAAATATGGTCTTCAGGTGGTACAAGGCAATTTCTAGTGCTGTTATTTCAGCTTCATAGTTAGAACATATCTCCCCACAGGCATCAAACAACTCATCATATGTTTTGTCTGGATATTCTATATAGACACCATAACCTGCTTTGATGATGGCTTTGAAGGCAGACCCATCAGTATAGACATGAATCCATTGTTCTGGGTAGGTGTCTATTGTTTTCTGTGTTGCTTTCATAAGACTTACTGGGTCGGAACGTTTCGTTGCATTCTCTCTTAACTGTGTTTTTATTTCTGGAAATTTAAAGCCTGTGTGTGGTGGTAAACATTTTTCTACTCTTTGCAGTTCTTGGTCTCTTGTCTGGAAGGTGGTAGCTGTCTTTTATTTCATTGACATGGCTCAGGACTGACTTTTGTTTTATTCTGTGGTTTGGTTCCCAGTTTTCTACAAGTTGTTTATTTGGGTGGTCTTTGTTCATTCTTTTGCTTCTTTCATAAGTCTCCATTGCAGCCATATCTCTCCGCATCTCAAGGGGTTCTACATTTGTATGTATTTCACATGCAGCCGTCGGTGTAGATCTCATTGCTCCACTAATAAGACGTAGGGCATTGTTCTGCACTCTGTCTAGGGATTCTACATTTGTTGTGGAACATGTTGTGAGGAGTGCACTGTTGTATTCTAAAGCAGAACGTATGTAACCTAGGTATAGTCCTCTAAGGGTATCCTTGTCTGATCCCCAAGATGTGCCAGTGAGTCTTTTCAGTAGTTGTAACCGTTTGAGTGCTTTATTTTTTATATTTTTTACATGCTTCTTGAGGGTGAGCTGCCGATCAAGCGTGATTCCAAGATATGTGGGGTGTTCTTCTCTTGGCAATTTCTGTGTATCCAACCATAGACTGATATTTTCTTTGGCTACCTTATGACTCTTGGTAAAGATGGTATAGACAGTTTTCTCACAGTTTATTTTTAGCTTCCATGTTTGACAGTATTCATGTAGTATTTTTAAATCTCCATTTAGTCTTTTGGCAGCACTTTCAACATTCTCATGACTCTGCCATATTGTTAAGTCATCAGCATAGAGGGCTTTTTCAGCTTTGATATGTATGGTAAGGTCATTGATGTAAATGAGAAAGAGGGTGCAGCTTAAAGCAGAACCCTGTGGTAAGCCTTCCTCTAGAACTTCTTTAGATGAAATTGCATCATTTATCTTTGTCTGGATTGTTCTGTCAATGAGGAAGTATTTTATCCAGTTGTATAGCTTTCCACTAATTCCCATCTCAATCATCTTCATCAAAAGACCCTTTCTCCATACTCGATCATAAGCCTGTTGTAAGTCAAAGAAGATGGCTACAGTGTGTTTGTTTTCCTGGAATCCATCATGGATTTTCTGTGTCAACCTAAATAGTTGGTCTTCTGTGCAACTGCCTTTTCTGAAGCCAGCCTGTTCATGGCAGAGGATGTTTGAGCTCTCGAGGAACCAGTAAAGTCGTGCGTTAACCATTCTTTCTGCTAATTTCCCAAGACATGATGTTAGGGATATGGGGCGGTAGCTTTTGGGTTCATCTGGAGGTTTGTTACTTTTCAGGATGGGAAAGATGTGAGCATTTCTCCAATGTTTAGGCAGTTTTCCATTTCTCCAGGTCATATTTATTAGTTTAAGGAGTACTTCTTTCCCTGATGTGTTTATGTGTGTTAACATTTCATTATAAATTTTATCTGGTCCAAGAGACTTTCTTGGCTTTAGTTTCTTCAGCCCTTGTAGGAGTTACTGCATACTGTAGTCATTATCAAATATGGTTGAGCCAGAGGTTTGGACTTTTTCTTGCTGCTTCAGTAGGTACAGACGCTTCTTGTCAGCCTCGGACAGCTTCCCTACTCTGTTCACACTGGAAAAAAAGTGGTTAAAGTGTTCTGCCTTTTTCTGATCTGTGGTGATTGTTCTGTTTCCATCTATCACAGGTTTATCGTTTGTTCTTCTTCTTTTCCCAGACAAATTATTGATCAGCCCCCCAGGCCTTTCTGCCATTTTTCCTTAGATCTAAATTTGCGCATGTTTTTGCCCATCTATCATGTTTGGCCTTCTTCACTATTAGTTTTACTTTGGCACATGTTTTATTGTACAGGATTTTTGCTTCTTGTAAAGGTGAGATCTCAAGGGCTTCTCTTGCTTTTTTTCTATCAAGGATTCCAGCTTGCATTTCTTTGTTGTAGAATGGTTTGTATGATTTCCTACTGCCCCTTGGGATGCTTTGTGATGCTGAATTGAGGATAGCTTTTGTCACCTCTGCAGTAACTGTTTCTATGTCATTGCTTTTGATTTTACCTAGCAGGAAATCAGATGTTTCTTGGAATAGTTTCCAATCTGCCTTGCCAAAATTCCAGCTAGTTTTCTGTTTGAAATATGCTTTGTTGGGTGTAGTTATGGTGGTGAGAATTGGTCTGTGGTCATTTCCAATGTCATCAAGTATTTCTAGGGAGCAAGCGTCTATTATATCAGATGAACAGATAGTCAAGTCAGGTCGACTGAGAGATAGATGGCTCCTTTGCAAAAGTGTTGGTACAGACTTAGCATCTTGAAGGACAGACAGGTTTGTTGTTTCACAGAGTTCTTCTATATATCTTCCTGTCTTATTGTGGTTCTGGTAACCCCAATGGGGTGAGTGACCATTAAAGTCACCAGCAAGTATTGTTTTGATAAATTGTGTTGTATGGATTTCCAGTAAATTGCCTGTTGTCTGAGGTGGGCTGTATATGTTGTAGATTGTGTATTTTCCTCCAGTGTGCCAGATGGTCACCTTCTGCATGTCTGTGGGATTGGCTGTTAGTTGGGTGACTTGTCCCTGAATGTCATTCCTGATATAAGTAATTATGCCACGGCAGTTGGTACACTTACAGGCATAGCTGGTATATCCTGACAGATATGGGTCAGTGTCTTTGTGTATAGTCTCCTGTAAGAGGGCCACATGTATCTTATGAGCATGTAGTAAATTAGCGAGCTCTAGTGTTTTGTTTCTTATTCCACAGATGTTCAGTTGTAGAATATTAAGTGAAGACTTTGTTTTATGAAAATCTTGGCTCTGCTGGTTCTCCCTCCGAGGTTTTCTGGGTTTAATGTTTTGGTGCTTGTGTAGGTGTTGTTGCTGTGTTGTGTATTGTGCATGTCTGTGTTTGTGCTGATGTTTTGGATGCGTTCCAGTAGTTAATTTCTCAGACAGAGCAGCCTGGTTACCCGCTGCCTGCCGCGGACCTTGATAACCGAGGCGACATCCGATCTCGTTTGTAATTAGTATGTTTTGTACTGGCATTATATTGCTGGGGAGTCTGTGGATTTTCGTCCCACCCCGGGCCAGAGCCAGCGAAAAACTATCACACTACTAGGAAGGAGGGTTTCAACCTATGAACTGCTCCGAGCCACTGCAGCCAAGATAGGGTTCACTGTGCTCATTCCCCGCCACCAATTGACTACTGGTTATGCCGAACTTCTCTATTGCTCCAGGCATGCAACCAAATGTTCAAGTCAAAAGGATCGTCACGTCCTGAGTCAGTGTGCCTCTATGATGGACCTCAGCCATAGGAAAAACAGTGCTGTCAGTTTTCTCCTCCCCACTGCTGCGCAGTAAATCTCTAGCTCTCTCCCAATCACAGAGGGTGCATACATTAACAAATAAAGAAAAAGAATACATCATGGCCTAAAATACATTGTAACAAAAAAATTAAAAGTATGAGATGCATAATTGTATAGATGACATGCCATGAAGCTTCTATAATAGATAACCTCAATATAACGGCATGTCATCTACTTAGGTTTTTCTGTTGCATGGGTGGTTTGTCTAATGGGCCATTGGTGAGACCCACAGACGCAAACCATTCGTAATTTGTTTCTGTCGATGTTAAGTTATTGGCACATTAGTTTCTTTCCATGTTAAGTTTTTTGGCACATTAGTTTCTTTCGATGTTAAGTTATTGGCACATTTGTTTCTTACGATGTTAAGTTATTGGCACATCTTTTCTTTCGATCTTAAGTTATTGGCACATTTGTTTCTGTCGATGTTAAGTTATTGGCACATTTGTTTCTTTCGATGTTAATATATTAGCACATTTGGTTGATCTTCAGCAACATCCTATCTAGCCTGCCGGTCTTGCTTTCCCATTTCCAGGTATTTCATAGTGTAGTTGTAGGCACTGCTAACTGTTCTGTTATTTCACAGTGCAATTGTAGGTACTGCTAAATGTTCAGGTATTCCACAGTGCAACTGTAGGCACTGTTAAATGTTCAGGTATTTCATAGTGCAACTGTGGGTACTGATAACTGTCCAGGTATTTCGCAGTACAATTGTAGGCACTGCTAAATGTATCTGGAAATAACATAAGCAGAGGAGGACAAATAAAAACATGGGTGGACAATATAAGGGATTAAACAGGACAAGATTTTTCTTCACTCGTCCACATCGTTGAATATAGAAATCGTTAGAGGATTATGTCTTTATGCATTAACTGTGATACCACGTAAACCCTGACCGGGGTATGCGTAGATATAGATAGATGATAAATGTGTCCAGGTATTCTACAATGCGATGGTATGTACAGCTAAATGTATCTATAATTAAAAGCTCAAATTATTTATTGAATTTTGACGGGGAAGAATTCAAGACAAACAATTAAGATAGAACAAATACTAATCCTATTTAACAACAGTAAGAAGAAAACGCTGGATTAAATATCGGATTTGTATTTAGAATTAAGTATATCACACTGCAAGTATTATACTGAGTATCCGATGGAAAATAATGAATGAAAGACGAAGATAACATCTTCATAAAACAACCACCAAAGAGGGAAATGTGATGTGTATTCACGACATTCAAGTAATGCATTGAGTAACAACACCCTGCATACAACGTAGAAGGAGCGTATGTATATATGTGTGCGTGTGCGCGCGCGTGTGTGCGTGTATGCAGGGCTACAGTATTTTCACAGAAAAAGAGATTAGGATACTGTAGACTATATCAAGAAATCGGTGTCTATATATTGTTACACCCTCCCCCTTTTTTCAGCCCGCCCACACCCCATTGAATTACGCCTTTGCTAATAGGCAGTTTTCATACACATTCATACGGTTAACATTCGATGTACATACAGTTAACATTCGATGTACATACAGTTAACATTCGATGTACATACAGTTAACATTCGATGTACATACGATTTACAACACGATTTACAACACGATTTATATAAAATATATGTATAAATTCATTATTTATAGTTTATATAGGATTAATGTCGCTAGACAAGGTTGTGAGTCTTCGATTCGATGTTTTGTGTTCCAAGTTGTGTTCATTATGAGGTTAATGTCGCTAGACAAGGTTGTGAGTCTTCGATTCGATGTTTTGTGTTCCAAGTTGTGTTCATTATGAGGTTAATGTCGCTAGACAAGGTTGTCATTATTCGATTCCATGTTTTGTGTTCCAAGTTGTCTTCATTTTGAGGTTAATCTCCAATTTATAAGACTGCTATAAAACTGTTATAAATAGTACTAACGACGAGCACAAGTTTTTGAAGTTTTACGATAACCAACTAACAGACTATTAGTACTATGAGATATATAGACGAAAACATACAAGTAACAATATACAAGACATTTTAAAAGTTTCACCCTTTAGTTCTTTATCAAGAATATGCAAAACAATGTATATGAATACACAATATATATATAAGAGTTTGTACCTTTCTGTTTTCTATAGGCGTCTAAACCAGGCGTGTCAAACTAAAAAAGCACCATTGGCCGCATACGATATTTTGAGTGTACCGGCGGGCTACACCAATAAATCTGAGAAACACTGTAATCTTATTGAATTATATTTAATTAATTTGCACGCCTACTACAACGGTTTTATTAAGCTAACGCCCCACAACGCCAAATATAACAATTGTAATCAAACATTTATTTAAAAACATTCAATCATTTTTTACTTTTTAATCAGTGTTTTGTACTGAGATTTAAAATGTATTTACAGTTCCGACCTTAATCAGGGATGACAAGTTTTCATCGGTCAGCCTTGTTCTCTGAGAAGGTTTTGTAAATTTCATGAAGGAAAATAACTGTTCACACACATAGGTGGAACGGAACAGTGCTATAATCCTAGTTGAAAACTTTCTGAAGTTTGTAAACTTTTCAGGAAGGTATGAATAGAAACTAGGTATCCCGACTTCTAGATACTTTGCTTTGAGTGTAGAATCAGACTGCATATCTAATAGCTCCATCTGCAAGTTTTTCTCTGCTTTGACAACATCAAAATTGAATGGTGCCGAGAATAATGCAAAATGGAATTCAAAAGATGAGAAATCACTAAATCTATCCGGTAACTCTTTTGACAATAGCTCTAGGTGACTCTCATATTTAGTAAAGGTAAGCACAGATTCAGCATTGGCCTGGTTTTTGAGTTCTTTGCAGTTTGGAAAATGAACCAAATTTTCACGTGACAACTGTGTCTTCCATAAGCTTAGCTTTGTAATGAAACACTTGATGTCGACGTACAACGAAGTGATGAATTTGTTTTTGCCTTGTAATTTCAAATTCTCCAAAAAAATCTCAAAAAATAAATTAATTTCTGATCTCAGCAAATAAAATCTTTTCAGCACTTTGTGACAACCAACGGACGGCTGTGTAGAATGGAACATCGGTGAACTGACTATCCATGTCTTCTAACAGCTGACTGAATTGACAATGGCTGAGAGCATTGCATTTGATAAAGTTACTGTTTTTGTGACCACACTAAGCACGTGATTCAATTTTAAAGTCTTTGAACACAAATTTTGTTGATAATAATGCAATGAAAATGTGCAAATGATGAATCTGGATACGAGTTCTCAATTTTTGTTTACAACTTGGCAGCAACACCATTATGTCTGCCAACCATATTCACAGCACCGTCAGTAGATAAATATACAAGTTTACTCAAATCAAAATCATAGTCATGCAGAACCTGCTCGACTTTTGCAAAGACGTCTTCGCTCGCTATAGTGTCATGCATTGGGATTAGCTAAATATATTTTTCATAAATATTGAATTCTCTGTCACAGGCCCTAATAAAAACTGCAAGCTGTGCTATTCCAGTGATGTCAACAGTCTCATCAATAGCAATAGAAAAATGTTCAAATTTGGATGACGCAACCTTCAACAGTTGTTTCAAATCATCTGATATTTCGTCAATCCGTCCAGCAACAGTGTTTCTGGTTAACGAAATATCCTCAAATAACTATGCTTTTCTGTGGGCACACAATTTCAGCCGCTTTAACAAGGCAATGCTTTACGACATCTCCTTCACTGTAAAATGTCCCACTCATGGCGACCATTCGGCTGAGTTCATAGCTTGCAGTAAGGGAAGCGACATTGACTTGATTTATTTTCGTAAAACATGACTGTTGCTGTATCAAGTTATCCTACAATTCCTTGAGTCTTGAAACACGCATTAAGCCCTCATATTTGCCGCAGGAGGGTTGGTTGGTTTCATGTTTTTCTAAGTTGTACTCTTTTGGAGTGGCAATGCTGTTATTTCATACTAAACAATGTATTTTTCCATTTACCATTGTACAAAAATACTGTAGTTACCATTTTTCTTGAAATACTCGCATTTCTTTATCAAGTGTCCTTTTCTTCTTCGCTGAAGGTGCTGTAGTCATTTTAAACGGTGTCAGTTTACGCAGTACTTCACACAAACAAATAATATAATTACCGGCACGATTCCACAAGATATCAATTTATTATTGTTTTAAAATTTTAACATTGCAATAACAACATGTCTGCTACTTCCAGTCAATGTTGCCAATTTTCATAGATAGAAAACCCTTACTAGCTTAAAAAAGCCGTATTGTTTTCTTATACGTGGCACCGTGCCAGCTTTCTGTTTTATACACCCAGTTTAAAGTATTAAAACTGCAATTTCAGCCATTAAATGAGACAATTGCAGTATCATTTGTACGGCCGAGCACGTGCTCTAAACCTGATCTACCTGATCTAAACCATCTCTCCGATCGGGACAAAATTTTGCAGTTATTACTTAGAACCCAGCCGATTTAACGCAAATCAAAATTTTCAAATGTATTAATTAGTTTCCTTGAAATATGGAGAAAAAAATCAATCCATAAGGTTATATAAGTATGGGACATAGATTTCATTGGTTAACCTTTCGCTACCATCTGCCCATGTGTCTGTGCAGACTCAGATGGGCAGGGACACACTAGGAGGATGAAAGATGACTGGGACACACTAGGGGGATGGAAGATGGCTGGGACACACTAGGAGGATGAAGATGGCTGGGACACACTGGGAGGATGAAGATGGCTCGGACACTAGGAGGATGGAAGATGGCTGGGACACACTAGGAGGATAGAAGATGGCTGGGACACACTAGGAGGATGAAGATGGCTGGGACACACTAAGAGGATGGAAGATGGCTGGGACACACTAGGAGGATGGAAGATGGCTGGCAGGGCCGGCCCTAACAATTGAGGGGCCCAATGCGAAACGGATTGCGCGGGGCCCAGTCTGGGTAGGGAAGAGGATAATAAAATAAATTCTAATATTAATTTATGGGCCTATGAAGTGCGGGACCCAATGCGGCCGCATAGGTAGCAATAGCCTAAGACCGGCCCCGATGGCTGGGACACACTAGGAGGATGGAAGATGGCTGGGACACACTAGGAAGATGGAAGATGGCTGTGACACACTAGGAGGATGGAAGATAGCTGGGACACACTAGGAGGATTGAAAGTGCAGAATACCTAAAAATCTATATATGGTCAAATAATTGATCATTCAATTAATAGTATTTCGCAAAACACAAGATGGAAGAGCTTTACAATTAATTCACAGACTATCAGATTATATATCAAGTGATAAATTCTTTCCAGAATGTTGTCTTAGTTGCGGATACTCTGAACGCCTCTCTGTCCCGTATGTATGAAAAAATGGAAAATACAAATAACAGTATACAAGAGGTTTGTTTAAAAAAAATACAAGACAGTGAGCAAACAGGACAGATAGCATATATAATGGCACTACCACAAACAAAATCAGACGGCAAACATTTAACAGCAGAGACATCAAAGGTAACAAAGACATACGTATACACATGTATTTTCATAGAGGCGCGCATTAAAAAAAAATATGAGGAATGACATCGAAATGAAGCAAAGGTGCATGAAAATAACAAAACGACAATACAATAAAGGCCCCACCACCAAAGATAATTAAATGAATGATCGGTTTAAAACCACTGTATTAAGGGCACTAAACGTATATATATACAAATATATATATCGATTTTCAAATGTGTGCCTAGCTTTATCATCAGTGTTACATGATCTAAATACTAGTCCCTGAATATCGCTGTTTCTACGATAATCAGCGCCACGGAGATGCAATATGACGACTGTTTGTACTGTGATTTATGACATGAAGATGTTAACAAAAACAGTCAGTTAGTCTTCTTCTAGTTTCACCTATATATTTCTTGCAACATTGTTTGCAAAACGTAAAGGACGATAAGGGGTTCACATGTGAAGGAATCGTAGATAGCGAGAGTGGCTTTAGGAAATGAAACGTAATGGGTATGCACTATATAGGAACATGTGTAGCAACCTCTTCATCCGCAATCAATAATATAAGAAAAAGACAATCTTCATTTTTGGCCACTTCATGAGACAGGCGGGTTTGGAGAACATAGTCACGACAGGCAAAATTGAAGGCAGCAGAGACAGTTGGCAACAACGTGAGAAAGTATTTACAGCTTGACAACCTGGCACGACAGGGAAACAACAACGATTTTGATAGATAATACTGTGGACAGAGAGCTGTGGAGTGTCATGACCGCCTACGCCAGCCGGCATCGTATCTGATGATGATGATGACAGTGTGCCAGCTGATGTTCTCCTTGTGGATGTATATTTGTAGAGTGTACCAGCTGGTATTGTCCTGGTGTATGTATATTTTTGGAGTCTACCAGCTGGTACTCAACAATGAAAACCTGCACGGTTTGGACATGCATGCGGACATGATTATCGGACACAAAGGATATTGCAGGGTACAGGTGAAAGAAACAGAGGATGCTAAAGAGAATCGTGGAAGTCAATATCAAAGACAGTACTGGTCAACATTGTTCTACACTTATCTGCATCGCTGAGGAGAAAAATTGTCACAGGCGGCAAGTAGGACATATGTTTTGATTCATCTTGTATTGCGGTAATTCATTACAGAACTGCATGTACTTTTAGTTCTTGTATGGACTTGCAAAACTTTAACAGGAAAACCGTTGGATATCAACATTGTACAGGTATATGCACCCACATCAAGCAGTTCAGAGGAGGACATCGAAATTTTCTATGAAGATCTAGAAATCGCAATGAAACAGTGTAAAAATCAGGAAGTAACTATAGTAATGGGGGACTTTAACGCAAAAGTAGATGATACAGAAATAAAGACAGAGAGCTGTGGAAAGCTATGACCGCCTACGCCAGCCGGCATGGCACCTGATGATGATGAACTTGCAACCTATTATTTCTCCTTCTTTAAGTTTGGTGTTTTTAGGCTAATTTTATGTCTTCCTCTATTTATTTTTCCTTCAGGTGTCCACATACGGGCTTGATGATTCTGTCTGTTTTCATCTAGTCTAAGAACATGTCCCAGGCATTTCCATCTGCATTTTCTGATAACATTTGAAACATTCTTATTGTGTTTTATTGCTTAGGTCACACTATTTATATCTGTACTTAGACGTATCTCCGTTGTCTGTATATTCTCATAAATATTTCCTAACTATGGCGTGCTTAATTCACACATCCTAACTATGGCGTGCTTAATTCACACATGCTAACTATGGCGTGCTTAATTCACACATGCTAACTATGGTGTGCTTAATTCACACATGCTAACTATGGTGTGCTTAATTCACACATGCTAACTATGGCGTGCTTAATTCACACATGCTAACTATGGCGTGCTTAATTCACACATGCATATGATTTTATGTCGTACAGTTCTCTCTTTATTCGCATACGATTTATTTCAAATAACCAATTTTTATATCTTTTTTATATAGGAACGAGACATAAAGGTAAATAGCTGTCTAAAACTGTGAGAAAATGGCTATCTGTAAGTCATTCACCAAAACAGTTATAAAAGGGACTCCCTTCAGAATTATCGTTGTACTTGGTTGTTTATTAATGTTATACTTCATGTTGTCCACTGATACACTAGGCCAACGCATGCATGTTATAACGAGAGACCAGGTTTGGAATTTAGACATATCCCCCAAAAAGTGGCTCTTGACTAATGAATCTTCTATACCAAAAGATCTAGCCTTCATAACAAAAAAAATGTTTTCACAATCTAAGACAAAAATTTCATATAACTGTTCAGTTATCGAGTTTTTAGCAAAAGTCGACCCAACAGTGAGATCATATGATTCTGATTTGGTGTGTGATGAGTTCGCTCCAAAATACGACATCCTATGTCGGATGTATCTTCGACAAATTGGATTAGAATCTATGGAATCAGAAGCATGTCCAATAGAAAATCTGGACAGAGTTCCCAGGATTGTTTATTACGTAATTTTTGGAGAATACAAGTATCGATTCTTGCATTATGTGTCTGTCGTGGCGGCAAAACGTTTCTTATCGCCCAGTGCAATTTACGTCATTGGAGATCAACACCCGACGGGGATATGGTGGAAAAAAGTCTTGAAGACAGTCCATGGAGTCAGGTAAGCCAGAGTCTAGTAATTTTTATTTGCTGGCCATTGTGATGGAAGAAATTATTGAAGACAGTCCATTGATTCTGGCACCCTGCCCGCCATAATCAGCCATTCAATACCATCATGTCGCTTTATCTAAATACTACAGCTTCCTTCTTATGATGATATTTAGAAGCCATAGAATCAAAACGCGATGATTTTCTCTTTCTCTTCCCTTTCTCTCTGTATCTTTCTTCCTTTTCTCTTTATTTCTCTATTTGTTCTCTCTTTTTCTCTCCCTCCCCTTCGTTGTCTCTTTTTCTCTCGTTTTCTCTAACTCCTTCTTTCATTCTTTTTCTCTGTCCCTCACTCCCCTTCTCTTTTTCTCTCTTTTCCCTTCTTTCTTTACATGTCTCGCTATGTCTCCATCTCTCCCTTTTTCTGTCTATTTTTCTCGCTCTTTCTCCCTCTTGTTCTGTTTCACACATTCTCTCTTTCTCGCTTTCCTTCTTTCTCTTCTTTTTCTCACTTCTCTCTCTCCCATCTCTCTTGCTTTCTCTTTCTCTCTCTTTTTATCTCTTTCTGTCTCCTTCTCTCTCTTCTTCTCTATCTCTCTATATATGTATTTATTTATTTCTCTCTCTCCCTCTCTCTCCCTTTCTCTTATTTCTTCTGTATCTCTCTATATATGTATCTCTTTCTCTATCCCTTTCTCTCTCTTTCTCTCTCTTTCTCTCTATCTCTTTCTCTCTCTCTTTCTCTCTCCCTATCTCCCTTTCTCTCTCTTCTTATCTCTATATACGTATTTCTTTCTCTCTCTCCCTCTCTCTCACTTTCTCTCTTTTCTTCTATATCTATATGTATCTCTCTCCCCTCTCGCTCCCTTTCTCTCTCTTTCTCTTTCTCTTTCTCTTTCTCTTTCTCTTTCTCTCTCTCCCTCTCTCTCCCTTTCTCTCTCTTCTTTTGTATATCTCTCTATATGTATCTCTCTTTCTCTATCTCCCTAACGATATGATATTTCATGCATGAATAATTTAGTTTCTAGTGTTTAAGAAATAAAAGACTATTACTATCCTGCCCTCCCCCCTCCCCAAGTAATTGATTTCCAATTGATTATGTTAAAAACGTTCTATAACAGTGTACAGCGCCCCAGACTGGGAGGAATATTTGGAAACAATTGATATTGTTTTGGAACGTCAGCAGGGGGTAATCAATACAGGTGCACTATCAGGTCGTCGTGATCTCAAGGGTCGTCAACTACAACACGTAAGAATAAACTAAACGACGTAGCAAGCAAATAAAGTACAACTATACTTCAGTGGGTACCATAACATTGTTGTGTCCCAGGAAATGAGAGGGTTTCGGAGTTGCCCAAAGAGGAAGGAGAGTGTATGCAGGAAGTCAATGAAACCACATATCAAGAAAAGAGAGAGGAGAGGGTATGCAGGAAGACAATAAAACCACATATGAAGAAAAGAAAGCAATACAAACCATCAGAAGAGAATATATAGTCAAGCAAAATGAATTAAACAGGTTACTAAAACACTTACCTTGCCTATTAATAAAAATATATTTAAAAAAGTATATATATAAAAACATACAATAAAACTAAACAGGACAATTCTCCACGTATCAGCTCAAATTGAACCTTTTTCAAGAGACAAACAACAGAAAACAACAAAAGAAAAAACAAAATAGATGACTAGATTTCATCAAGCCCCGTCTCCATAGCGCAGGGATGGCAACGCATCTAGTAAAAGAGAAAATGCGTGCATTCATTATAAACAAACCGAAAGTGGGAAATTAGAGGCACTATAGATGAGTGCAAGAATAATAAAAGAAAAAGATAAGAAAAATATCCCTTTTGTCACTTTATCAGACAGGAAGGTTTTAAGAACATAGTCACAACAGGCAAGACTGAAGGGAACAGAGACAGATGGGGACGTGAGAAAATATTCATGTGACAACCTAGCAAGGCTTGGAAACAACGATCCTGATAACAATACTGTGAACAGAGAACCATGGTCACCTACGCCAACCAGAATGGCATATGATAATGATAGATGAGTAATGATGAGGTTGTGTGGTGGTGGGGTGAGTGGGTTTGGGGAAGGAAGGATACAAGAAGAATCATCATTTGAAAACGCATGGAATGAATGTGAAACAAAATATAGACATAAACATATATATAAAACCAAACCTAAACATACATAGAAATGTATACACACACCAAGAGTTAAGAAATAAATATATAACAAAATGGACACAGATGTGTGAAGGATACCCACACAAAATGCACAGGCATGTAAATGTATCAACACATAGGAAAGGGCTCACACCAGAATAGGCATACACATTGACACAGAATGGAGATACGTGCATTAACATAAACAAGCGCTCACGTACACATATATATATATACATAAATATAAACATGCATCCACATAAACACTTTCTCACATAAATAAAAACAATAACATGAACATTCGTACACATAGAAACATATACATATATTAATGTAAATATAAACGTTCGTTCACATAAAGATAATGCTATAACAACTGCATATGTATACATACAAATGTGTGGCCCAAAATAATTGTGTGGATACATAGAACCATGTAAAACAAAATGCATATACAAATAACTATACATGTGTGGGCACCCATCGAAGAGACAACTGCAATAATAACGAGGAAATCAAAATCTAAATATGTAAATGATTTAACAATAACAAAATGGCAGAGTACAAAATAATCACATATTGACATACACAAACGAAAGAAGACATAAAGGAAATATATAGAAGTACGGCAAACACAAAAATAATTACTCACGAAAGTGTACAAAGACAAATAATTACAAGAATCAGTGCAATACGGGAGTAGAGGGTATAAAGAAAAGGTGGGTAACTCAAACAAAACGGTGATTAATGTTTATTCCGTTTGGTTGCAAGACTCCCATATGACAAATGAAAATTTGTTTGAGTTTTGTTTTTTATTTTGTTGTTTTCTGTTGTTTGTCTCTTGAAAAAGGTTCAATTTGAGCCGATACGTGGAGAATTGTCCTGTTTAGTTTTATTGTATGTTTTTTTATATATACTTTTTTAAATATATTTTTATTAATAGGCAAGGTAAGTGTTTTAGTAACCTGTTTAATTCATTTTGCTTGACTATTTGTTCATTAGGTTACTGCGGCACCATCCACTTTGTCTGACACCCTCTGACCATTTGGTTATTTATAGAAGAGAATATAACATGATGAAAGGTGCGAACCACTACCTACCTCGACAGGATCAGGAAACCACACTTCACCTGAGGACAGGACACACCACTGAATAAACACATGCAAAATATGAGACTGTGTACCACACCACTGTGCATTTGTAGAATAGATGAACAGACCTCTGAACACATTCTGCAGAACTGTACACAGTATGAACAATTGAGAAAGACGTACTGGCCCGACAGCACAACTCTGCAAGCAGAGATATATGGAATCAAAGAAGAGCTTGAGACAGGGGTGGAGTTTATACATAAAACTTGTCTGACGGTGTAAACAACAAGTAGCGAACACAAGAAAGATAGAGAAGTCTTAAGCTTATTCATTGTATTACGTGTGTTGCTGGAGACTGAGAGTAGAGCAAAGAATAATAACACTGTTGCCTGTCACTAATGTCGTAGGAGGCAACTAAGGAGATTTTGGGATTCAGTTGGCTCTCCCATCCGAGAAAGGCACAAAGTGATCCAGAAGCCCTTCTAAAGTCGGGTGGGTTAGGCCGTAAGTCGCTAATATCGCAGCAACGCTGTAAACTATGACACAACGCATTCTCGATTGCATCATGCTAATCTGCAAGAGTTTGAGAACGAACGTAGAAGAGGCAGTAATACGAACAATTTGTAATTGGCTGAAGTAGATGCTTACAATATAAAATAATTTGTCATAGAAATGCAATTTTCCCACATTTCTCCCTCTCCCCATGTGCGTTTGAGTACTCAAATATTAATATTAACAAGTTTCATACGAGTTTAAAATGAATACAGACTGGTATAATTTTGTACTACATTTTATTATTCTGTAAGATTTATTATAAAATTAGGATATGTAAGTATCGCTTACAATCATTATATGGATGCCTCGTCAATGCAACAACTATTATCAAATGTTGTTACTTATCTGAAGATTCCTGTACCGAGAGTTGCCTGGTAACATTTCTGGGTTGATCCCAAGAACGATTCATCATCTCTCAGATATCGTCCGCCTTCAGATGCTGTACATGAACGGTGGAATCTATCTAGACGCTGATATGGTCGTACTTCAAGATTTGGAAACGCTTTTAGGTTAGTCATGAAGTTTAGTTAGTGATGAAGTTTTAGGTTAGTCATGAAGTTTAGTTAGTGGTGAAGTTTTAGGTTAGTCATGAGGTTTAGTTAGTGATGAAGTTTTAGATTGATCATGAAGTTTACTTAGTGATGAAGTTTTAGGTTAGTCATGAAGTTTAGTTAGTGATGAAGTTTTAGGTTAGTCATGAAGATTAGCTAATGGGGAAGTTTTAGGTTAGTCATGAAGTTTAGTTAGTGATGAAGTTTTAGGTTAGTCATGAAGTTTAGTTAGTGATGAAGTTCTAGGTTAGTCATGAAGTTTAGCTAATGGGGAAGTTTTAGGTTGATCATGAAGTTTAGTTAGTGGTGAAGTTTTAGGTTAGTCATGAAGTTTAGTTAGTGATGAAGTTCTAGGTTAGTCATGAAGTTTAGCTAATGGGGAAGTTTTAGGTTAGTCATGAAGTTTAGTTAGTGATGAAGTTCTAGGTTAGTCATGAAGTTTAGCTAATGGGGAAGTTTTAGGTTGATCATGAAGTTTAGTTAGTGGTGAAGTTTTAGGTTAGTCATGAAGTTTAGTTAGTGATGAAGTTTTAGGTTAGTCATGAGGTTTAGTTAGTGATGAAGTTTTAGATTAGTCATGAGGTTTAGTTAGTGATGAAGTTTTAGGTTAGTCATGAGGTTTAGTTAGTGATGAAGTTTTAGGTTAGTCATGAGGTTTAGTTAGTGATGAAGTTTTAGGTTAGTCATGAGGTTTAGTTAGTGATGAAGTTTTAGGTTAGTCATGAGGTTTAGTTAGTGATGAAGTTTTAGGTTAGTCATGAGGTTTAGTTAGTGATGAAGTTTTAGGTTAGTCATGAAGTTTAGCTAATGGGGAAGTTTTAGGTTAGTCATGAGGTTTAGTTAGTGATGAAGTTTTACATTGATCATGAAGTTTAGTTAGTGATGAAGTTTTAGATTGATCATGAAGTTTAGTTAGTGATGAAGTTTTAGGTTAGTCATGAAGTTTAGTTAGTGATGAAGTTTTAGATTGATCATGAAGTTTAGTTAGTGATGAAGTTTTAGGTTAGTCATGAAGTTTAGCTAATGGGGAAGTTTTAGGTTAGTCATGAAGTTTAGTTAGTGATGAAGTTTTAGGTTAGTCATGAAGTTTAGCTAATGGGGAAGTTTTAGGTTGATCATGAAGTTTAGTTAGTGGTGAAGTTTTAGGTTAGTCATGAAGTTTAGTTAGTGATGAAGTTTTAGGTTGGTCATAAAGTTTAGTTAGTGATGAAGTTTTAGATTGATCATGAAGTTTAGTTAGTGATGAAGTTTTAGATTGATCATGAAGTTTAGTTAGTGATGAAGTTTTAGGTTAGTCATGAAGTTTAGTTAGTGATGAAGTTTTAGATTGATCATGAAGTTTAGTTAGTGATGAAGTTTTAGATTGATCATGAAGTTTAGTTAGTGATGAAGTTTTAGATTGATCATGAAGTTTAGTTAGTGATGAAGTTTTAGATTGATCATGAAGTTTAGTTAGTGATGAAGTTTTAGATTGATCATGAAGTTTAGTTAGTGATGAAGTTTTAGGTTAGTCATGAAGTTTAGTTAGTGATGAAGTTTTAGATTGATCATGAAGTTTAGTTAGTGATGAAGTTTTAGGTTAGTCATGAAGTTTAGTTAGTGATGAAGTTTTAGATTGATCATGAAGTTTAGTTAGTGATGAAGTTTTAGATTGATCATGAAGTTTAGTTAGTGATGAAGTTTTAGATTGATCATGAAGTTTAGTTAGTGATGAAGTTTTAGGTTAGTCATGAAGTTTAGTTAGTGATGAAGTTTTAGGTTAGTCATGAAGTTTAGCTAATGGGGAAGTTTTAGGTTGATCATGAAGTTTAGTTAGTGGTGAAGTTTTAGGTTAGTCATGAAGTTTAGTTAGTGATGAAGTTTTAGGTTGGTCATAAAGTTTAGCTAATGGGGAAGTTTTAGGTTGATCATGAAGTTTAGTTAGTGGTGAAGTTTTAGGTTCGTCATAAAGTTTAGTTAGTGGTGAGGTTTTAGGTTAGTCATGAGGTTTAGTTAGTGGTGAAGTTTTAGGTTAGTCATGAGGTTTAGTTAGTGGTGAAATTTTAGGTTAGTCATGAAGTTTAGTTAGCGGTGAAGTTTTAGGTTAGTCATGAGGTTTAGTTAGTGGTGAAGTTTTAGGTTAGTCATGAAGTTTAGTTAGTGGTGAAGTTTTAGGTTAGTCATGAGGTTTAGTTAGTGGTGAAGTTTTAGGTTAGTCATGAGTTTAGTTAGTGGTGAAGTTTTAGGTTAGTCATGAAGTTTAGTTAGTCGTGAAGTTTTAGGTTAGTCATGAGGTTTAGTTAGTGGTGAAGTTTTAGGTTAGTCATGAAGTTCAGTTAGTAGTGAAGTTTTAGGTCAGTCATGAGGTTTAGTTAATGGTAAAATTGTTGAATTATTAAGATGCTGTGTTGTCGTGTGCTGATGATAAAGCTGTTGAAGATGTGATATTTCGATACAATGTGAACCTGTTGTAAGTACTAGTATACATTTCGATACAATGTGAAGCTGCTGTAAATCCACAATAGCGCCTTGCCATAATGTACAGCTTTTGCAATTACATAATAAATCTTATTATCCGAATTAGTTGAGGATCGGGCCTATTCGGATAAAAGGAATTGCAACGCTCAAATTAACACAAATGAGAAAGCTATGACAAAGCGGTAATAAAGACACTAAACTAACCATTTTAAGATCATGTGTTTTCCCAGTGGCAACATATGGATGCGAGACTGTGATTTGTGAGACGAGTACGGTATGATCTGTGAGACGAGTACAGTATGATCCGTGAGACGAGAACAGTATGATCTGTGAGACGAGTACAGTATGATCTGTGAGACGAGTACAGCATGATCTGTGAGACGAGTACAGCATGATCTGTGAGACGAGTACAGTATGATCTGTGAGACGAGTACAGTATGATCTGTGAGACGAGTACAGTATGATCCGTGAGACGAGAACAGTATGATCTGTGAGACGAGTACAGTATGATCTGTGAGACGAGTACAGCATGATCTGTGAGACGAGTACAGCATGATCTGTGAGACGAGTACAGCATGATCTGTGAGACGAGTACAGCATGATCTGTGAGACGAGTACAGTATGATCTGTGAGACGAGTACAGTATGATCTGTGAGACGAGTACAGTATGATCTGTAAGACGAGTACAGTATGATCTGTGAGACGAGTACAGCATGATCTGTGAGACGAGTACAGCATGATCTGTGAGACGAGTACAGTATGATCTGTGAGACGAGTACAGCATGATCTGTGAGACGAGTACAGTATGATCTGTGAGACGAGTACAGTATGATCTGTGAGACGCCTTATAGAAACGTCAATTTCCTGCTTCATCTCACAACACTAGCGGGCATCATCATCATGAGGCAGCATATGATGGACATAATGAAACAGTCATAGAAACCTTTCCAAACTCCTGGCAATTGTGAGCAAATCTTCCTGCTTCTATGACTGGCATATTCATGTGCTCTGATTGCGAGCATATCATAGTTCCTATTCGTACTCTCGTTTGCAGTTTATCTACAAAGCGATCCTGTTTTCTTGATAAATGCTACTGATTTTTAAAGCGCATCAAGGAACCCATGCAGCTTCCTGTGGGTGTTAGTACTCTTGCCGTAACACCATACAACTTCCTGTGGGTGTTAGTACTCTTGCCGTAACTGGTATACTGTAATGATTTTTTTTTGCATTATATGTTCAACGGTCTTTGCTGCCAGCCAACATGCGCTCAGAGGTGGGAGAACCACTCTTGGTCATTTTAAG
Organism: Meghimatium bilineatum; assembly: GCA_034231615.1. Classification (NCBI taxonomy): domain Eukaryota; kingdom Metazoa; phylum Mollusca; class Gastropoda; order Stylommatophora; family Philomycidae; genus Meghimatium; species Meghimatium bilineatum. The sequence continues at coordinate 49,126,994 of CM067308.1, forward strand.
TGACTTTATCTGTTGTGTCCTGTCCTGGTATGGAGGATGATAACTTGCTCTGTCCTGTCCTGGTGTGGAGGATGATAACTTGCTCTGTCCTGTCAAGATAGTTGTAGCTGTCCTTTTTCGTTGTTGATTTTTCTAATATCTTTAATGATGGTTCTCTGTTCCCGGTTGGTAATTTCTTAGCCTCTTTTGTTATGTTGAACATCGTTTTCTAGTATATATGGCTTGTTATAACTTAGTATTCCACATTGTGATGGTATCCACTGTAGGACTACCCTTCTTTGGATGTTCACTTCTGGTATGGCTTCCCTCAAGCCTGGCAGTTTATCGCTGTCAATGGCTTGTAGGACAGACACTGCATTAGAAAGAAAGACCACCTGTCGACAATGGCTTGTCTTTTTTTTAAATTGTTTCTTCAACAATGTTTATGTCTCGTACTTCCACGGAGTATAGAGCAGAAGATTACAGTTAGTAAACATGTGAGTTCATTTTGTTTTCCGGATATTTATGTACATCCCATTCTTCAATCCATCCTTCACTGTTCTTAGGGAAAGTGGCTGCTGAATTAAATGCCGTTGATCCGTGTTCTATTGTGTTTCCCCAGGTGAATGATGGTTGATATTATCCTAACATTTTGTTAAGTGCATATGTCGGAGCTTCAGCTGTCGTTCCAAGGCTGGATGTGTTGCTCTGGTTGCGTTGAGTCCATGTTTGTTCAGGTTATCTTCCTGTTTTCTATCCACCGTTTTCTTGGTCTACCGTTGACTCTATATTCGCATGTTCTTTTGTTATATGCTCTTATTGGTATTTGACTTGAATTCATTCTCATAAGGTGACCGAACCATTATTCTCGCCGTCTTTTAATATATTCAATACATGTGAATATACCAACACTTGTTCTAATTTCTACTTGTTTTATTTTATCTAGTTTAGTAATATGGTAGTACTAGTCTAATTACACATGTATATACCTTCTGTACACATTAAAAGACATGACACCTTGTTGAAGACCTTACTTGAGGTTAAAGTCGAGGGAAAGCGAGCAGGAGGTAGGCAGAGATACAAGTGGGAGAGTAACATCACAAGATGGACAGGATACAGTCTAGCAGAGTGCACCACCAAGACAAGAGGCAGGGAATGTTTCAGGTCTGTTACAACCATCCATCCCTGCGCGGAGGCGGTACTTAATTATAATACCTTCGTTATATCCATAATGAGAGCTATTTACAATATTAAATGTCAATGACATTACGTCATCAATCATAAGATTAATTGATTTTAAGAACGGATGAATTACTTCAGATCAGTTAACTGAGATGACGTTTATCTTTCAGACAAAGACCTCACTATGGGAATAATAAACAATGGTACAGGAATGGGGAACGCGTTTATTGTTACGAAAAGAAACAACAAATTCATATATGATTGGTATGAAGAGTACACGAGATACAAGAACGGAGGGCATAACTTTTACTATAACTCATTAAAGGTGATTATATCTATGACTATTACTATAAACTCTCTACATGTGACTACACCTATGATATTTTCTCGAAACTCTCTACATGTGACTGCTGTAACTGTGATATTTATTCTAAACTCTCTACATGTGACTGCTGTAACTGTGATATTTATTCTAAACTCTCTACATGTGATTTTATCTTTATTTTTTTCTAAACTCTCTACATGTGATTATATGACTTTTAATATAAACTCTCAACATGAGATTATATGACGTTTACTCTAAACTCTGTACATGTGATTATATGACGTTTACTCTAAACTCTCTACATGTGATTTTATCTGTACTTTTCACTAAACTCTCTATATGTGATTATATGACGTTTACTATAAACTATCTCCATGTGATTTTTATCTGTACTTTTCTCTGAACTATCTACATGTGATTATATGACGTTTAATATAAACTCTCTACATGTGATTATATGACGTTAACTCTAAACTCTCTACATGTGAGTGTATCTGTACTTTTATCTAAACTCTCTACATGTGATTATATGACGTTCATTCTAAACTCTTTACATGTGATTATTTGACGTTCACTCTAAACACTCTGCATGTGATTATATGACGTTTATTCTAAACTCTCTACATGTGATTATATGACGTTTACTCTAAACTCTCTACATGTGATTATTTGACGTTCACTCTAAAATCTCTGCATGTGATTATATGACGTTTATTCTAAACTCTCTACATGTGATTATTTGATGTTTACTCTAAACTCTCTACATGTGATTATTTGACGGTTACTCTAAACTCTCTACATGTGATTATTTGACGGTTACTCTAAACTCTCTACATGTGATTGTAAATGTTCTTTTCTCTAAACTCTCTACATGTGATTATTTGACGGTTACTCTAAACTCTCTACATGTGATTGTAAATATACTTTTCTCTAAACTCTGTATATGACGATTTTCTTAAACCGTATAATTTAGTTAAATGGGTGGGAGTGGACGCCAATAGCAGCACCCAAGGGCACACAACCGATATGAATGATACATGTATTTTAGGTAAAGATTGGAAGGGGGGGGGGAGTTGGATCAACAGGCCACAGTTCACAGTATCGTCGCTGTTGTCGTATTTATAGATATTTATGAAGCAGGTAATATTGAAGAAGAAGAACCTGCAATCCTGGAACAAGAAATCAGAGAAGGTATTACGAAGCTATCAATATGAAATGATAAATCAGCAAGGATTGATAGAATAACAAGCAAAGAAATACAGGCCCGTGGAGAGACTTGAGTAACTTTGTTACTTCATATATTCAGAAAGGGTTGAAAAAAATAACTATCATAGGACCAATGCGGAAGAAAAAGGAAGGAAGCAAGATTGTGGAACATACAAATGTATCTTTCTGATTAGCAAAGTCGGTAAAAAGTGGTTAAGATTATTGAGAAAAAAAATAAGACATATTGTGGATCCAGTAAAAAAGTAAAGTAACCCATAGCATTTATTAATGCCGTAGGGGTGTGAGATGTTAGCGATCTCACATTTCGCAGGCTCTGCAAATGAGGGCGGTAGCCATCTCCTCTCCCTCGCAGTCTTTACTTCCCGAATATATCCGGTACCCATTTAAGGCTGGGTCGACCTGGGAGCCGTTGCGATCTGAAAACATTTCCGCCTCAGCTGGGGAATGAACCCAGGACCACTCATATGCGAAGCCAGTGCGCTAACCATTGTGGATCCAGTGCTTAGTTCTGAACAGTCCGGGTTAAGAAAAGGAAGCGGATGTACAGATGCGATATTTTCTCTAAGACAAATTAGTGAAAAGACAATAGAATACAAAAACTAAGTGAATATTGCTTTTATACATCAAGACAATGCTTTCGATCGAATAAATAGAGAATTACTCTGGAGTATTCTTGCTAATTATATAATAAATGACAAAGCCATATACAAAGATAGTGAAAGCACAATTAGAAACTAGTACAGAACTTACAGAACCATATACACAGCTAGTGAAAGCACAATTAGTAACTAGTACAGAACTTACAGAACCATATACACAGCTAGTGAAAGCACAATTAGAAACTAGTACAGAACTTACAGAACCATATACAAATATAGTGAAAGCACAATTAGAAACTAGTACAGAACTTACAGAACCATATACAAATATAGTGAAAGCACAATTAGAAACTAGTACAGAACTTACAGAACCATATACAAAGATAGTGAAAGCACAATTAGAAACTAGTACAGAACTTACAGAACCATATACACACATAGTGAAAGCACAATTAGAACTAGTGCAAAACTTACAGAACCATATATACAGCTAGTGAAAGCACAATTAGAACTAGTGCAGAACTTACAGAACCATATACACACATAGTGAAAGCACAATTAGAACTTACAGAACCCTATATACAGCTAGTGAAAGCACAATTAGAACTAGTGCAGAACTTACAGAACCATATACACAGCTAGTGAAAGCACAATTAGAACTAGAACAGAACCTACAGAACCATATACAAATATAGTGAAAGCACAATTAGAAACTAGTACAGAACTTACAGAACCATATACACAGCTAGTGAAAGCACAATTAGAACTAGTGCAGAACTTACAAAGTGGTTTTCAGTAACATCGTAGTTAGACACGGATGTGTCTTATCATCAGTGTTGTTTCTACTGATGTAGGTAATAGTACCCAGTCATAACTCAAGGAGACCCTTACCAGCCAAGTGGCTTAGTAGAACTACTACTTGCTGACCAGCAATGCCTACTCCACAGTTCAAGTAAAGGGCTACACGATCACATAAACGTAGTCAAAGAAAGCTGCATTAGGCACAACATGAAAATCAATACAGAAAAGTATAATGAATATCTACAGCTAGAGAATTCAATACAATCAAGATACAGATTGAGGATTAACTACTGAAACAAGTACAGGAATTTCAATATCTTGGGAGCATTTTTACAAATGAAGGAAGAATGGACAGAGAGATAAAGTTACAAATTTTAATAGCCAACTGCTTAAATTATGAATTTATGTCAATCTTGAAATAGGCATTTATCTCAATAGCCAAAAAAGTAAATCATAAATTAAATCTTCCTCCCAACATTGCATTATTAATGTCAGACATGGACACTACTAAATAACAAGATAGAAAGCTTATTACGTGTGAAATGAGATGTGAAATGAGAAAAGCAGCAAAAAGTACAAGAAGAGATGTTGTGAGGTATGAAGACAGTACAAGAAGAGATGCTGTGAGGTATGAAGACAGTACAAGAACTGTTCATGCAATGTATATGGTCAAATATTTTGAACAAAAAAAAATGAAATGGTTCGATCACTTAATGAGAATGAGCCTAAATGGAACAGCAGCAAGAATAAACAAAATGAGAATGGAATATCAAGAAACAGAGGAAAACCGAGAAGAAGATGGATTGAAGGATTTCCGACGCCCTGAGAGTCATAATATTGCTGCATATCAAGCGATCAAAGGTGCCATAGTTCCAAAAACCAATTGGCCTTTAATCCAGTGATGCAACAAATCAAAATGTGCTAATCTCAAAAAGCTGTACCATCTATTTATCTATCTAATTTATCTAATCTATCTATCTAATTTATCTAATCTATCTATCTAATCTAATCTATCTAATCTATCTATCTATCTAATTTATCTAATCTATCTAATCTATCTAATCTATCTATCTAATTTATCTATCTAATCTATATAATCTATCTATCTAATTTATCTAATCTATCTATCTATCTATCTATCTATATAATCTATCTAATCAATCTAATCTATCTATATATCTTCTATCTATCTAATATATATAATATATCTATATATCTATATATCTATCTACGCTGTATCCCATGTTCGCCATACAGCGTCAGGTGTAGAAGAGTTCTCTGGAGATGGTCTTCCTGTGTGCCGTTTGTGAGCTTGTTCCTGTGGCTTCTTTGATTTCTGTTATTCATCTTTTACATGGTCTGCCTCTGGCTTTATATCCGTTATGTCTATGTGTCATGGCTATCTGTGGCATACTGTTTGTTGATAGTCTGGAAGCGTGTGAGAACCACCTGATCTGTTGTCTTTTGATGTGTTCCAATACTGGTATTGTTTTGGTTATCTGTCTGATGATATCGTTTCTAATTCTATCTCTTAATGACACTCTGAGTAGTCTTCGTAGACATGTCATCTCTGCTGTCACTAATTTTCTTTTGTCTTGAGCTGTCATTGTCCAGGTTTGGCACTGGTAGCACAGTGATGGAATAATAATAGTCTTGTATAATGCAACTTTAGTGTCTATGTTTACATTTTTGTTCTTAAAAATACGTGTCATCTGTCCTAGGATCTGGTATGTTTTGTTGCATCTATTTTGTATCTCTTTACTGTTTTTTCCCTTCACTCGATATACTGCTTCCTAAGTAAGTGAACCCCTTAACTTGTTTAAGGTGTTTATTATCGATGGAGATAGTGATATTTCTTTCTTTGCTATTGTCCTTTTTTCGGGCTTTTAAATATTAATCTTCATGTTGAATTTTTGACATGTTGTGTGGAGTCTGTTCATATGTTCTTGCAATTGTTCTTCTGAAGTCGGTATTAGTACTTGGGTGTCTGCAAAGAGTAATTCGTTCAATTTGTCTTTCATGTTATCTTCTTCATTGGTACTTGTTAATCTACAAATGTGGTCGATATGTGTGATAAAGAGAAGAGGGCGATAGGACACACCCCTGGCGAACTACTTATTAGATTTGGAACTCATTGGACACTTCCTGCATTTCCTCTTACTTCACATTGGATTTTAGTATAAATACACTTGCATATATTGATTAAATGTTCTGGTACTCCGTATATTAATAGTGTTTTCCATAGTTGTTGTTTGTCCACTCTGTCGATGGCATTTTCTTGGTCGACAAATGCGATGTATAATTCTTTGTTGTATTCTGTGGCTCTTTCTGTCAGTTGTCTAAGTGTAAAGCTAGCACCCTTGCAGCTTTAACTGACTTCTGAGAACTCTGACATCTTAGTTTCCTACCAGCGATATTACTAATACTAGTTTCTGTACTGTCGGTTCGCTAAGCCAATCACAGTGTTGTTTCAGTGACTCCAAATGGTTACACCGTGTTCTAATCTATCCCATTCAGAAAAGAAAACACATAGTCCATCTAGGAAACACTGAAACTTTACTCCCTTTTCGGCAGGCAGAAATAGCAAACTGTCATCCTCCGCTATCGACCGAAAGTTTTCTTATTAAATCCTTGTATTTCATTAACACATTAAGTTCGACCTGAACTTTTCAGTCTGGATTAGTTCAATAACCTGTCCGATCAATAATTGCAATCGTTTTTGATTACATTCCTTCATTTATTTCGAATACATCAGTTAATTCTTTATGATCCTAATACAAACACTCTTACAGACAAATATATAGGTATATTAGATTAGATTAGGTTAGATTAGATTAGATTAGGTTAGGTTAGATTAGATTAGATTAGATTAGATTAGATTAGATTAGGTTAGATCAGATCATATCAGATTAGATTAGATTAGATTAGATTAGATCAGATTAGATCAGATTAGATTAGATTAGATCAGATCAGATTAGATTAGATTAGATTAGATTAGATTAGATTAGATTAGATTAGATTAGATTAGATTAGATTAGATTAGATTAGATTAGATTAGATTAGATCAGATGTCCAGCAATTCGACCACACTTGACTGTTGCCCACAGAGACGCCCGTTTAGAATGGTGTATACAGCACGTGCACTGGTGACGTGCACAGTTTGCTAACGTTATGTTCACAGATGAGACCACATTTTTCTTAGAACTTACAGATGGAAGAATCAGAGTATGGAGGCGTGTTGGTTAACGCTTTATTGATGGCACAGTTCTCGAACATAATCGATATGATGGAAGATCAGAGAGGTGGTAGTGTACTCCACAGAATCCCCTTCTATTGTGTAATTGATAATCTGAATGGTGGCCTCTACAATGACAAGATTGTACTGCCCCCTTCCATCACTGCACTAATGTTATTGAATGGTGGCCTCTACAATGACAAGATTCTACTGCCCCCTTCCATTACTGCACTAATGTTATTGGACACAATGTAGTCCATCAAGATGATAATGCAAGATCACATGGTTCTCGTGTAGTAATTTCATTTACGTTTTTCTTCAACAAGTTTGTGTCAATAGAATGGATTGGCCCGCACAGTTCTTATATGAATCCCATATAACATACTTGAGGCTAGATTAAACAACATCAGCCATCTCACGCAGCTTGAGGCGAGATTAAACAACATCAGCCATCTCACGCAAATTGGGGCGAGATTAAACAACATCAGCCATCTCACGCAGCTTGGGACGAGATTAAACAACATCAGCCATCTCACTCTGCTTCTGGGCGAGATTAAACAACATCAGCCATCTCACGCAGCTTGGGGCGAGATTAAACAACATCAGCCATCTCACTCTGCTTCTGGGCGAGATTAAACAACATCAGCCATCTCACTCTGCTTCTGGGCGAGATTAAACAACATCAGCCATCTCACGCAGCTTGGGGCGAGATTAAACAACATCAGCCATCTCACTCTGCTTCTGGGCGAGATTAAACAACATCAGCCATCTCACGCAGCTTGGGGCGAGATTAAACAACATCAGCCATCTCACGCAGCTTGGGGCGAGATTAAACAACATCAGCCATCTCACGCAAATTGGGGCGGAGTGTATCTGCTACTTCAGCATCAGTTGCAGGCAGTTCTCCAATGTTTACCTCGCATATTCATCATTTCTATGTAACATCGCTGCCTTGAACTATCCAAAATAATGGACGACACAGACAACATTGACCTAGTGTGCTATTCTCATTAATTTTTAGGGTTGTATTGATTTCAGTGCTATTACTTTACGCACGTTAATGCTGGTCTCATGAAATATAGTGTTGACTGTAATTGGCAATCATATCCTGGTATTTGTTTTTGGCCTCGTTCCTTATGTTTGTGTTATAGGCTTATATATGTAAACCTTCAAAATGGTATCGCTATATCTATATATATAAATTACCTAAATATTTTCTCTCCCCTCTTTCTCTCTCTCTCCATATATATATATATATATATATATATATATATATATATATATATATATATATATATATATATATATATATATACAGACATATAGACGATGTACAGATAGACAGATAAACCCAAAGATGGGTAGATAGGTTAGACAGACAGACATGCAAACAGATAGATGGATGGATGGATAGAAAGAGGTCACTTTAATCGCTACATGTGGACAAAACGTCCCCAAATAGCTATCTTCCTCATGGCAGATTTGATCTATTTATGATAGGAAAAAGCTGATATAGTCATAATTTGTGAATACTCTGCGTCGTCAGATAAGAAAAACACGGACAAATTTGCATTAGCAAAGTTATGTGACGTTGCTGGTTGGGATCTACGCTTAGAACTGCTCTGGGGGACATAACACAATTCAACCCCAGTACTTTTGTGATATTTCAGGTTCCCCATGTCATGTGGACTAAGAACTCAAGCCGTGTGAACGTTGTATCAGATAAACTATATCGGCCTAACTACTACGAAGATCATCTGTTGTTTAACAAAAGCGACTACAACTGGAGAAACAACTACGCGATCCATGTTTGGAGTGGTCCTGGTCATCCTGTTCCCGAGACAGAAGAAGCAATTAGAACATCAGACACAACAATTGCTCACATTTTTCGATATGTTCTGTACGGCAATACTGAAATGAAAACACGATGACTATCAATATTATATAACGCTAAATAGCTAATGATTGATGTATAAGACACGCTTGTTCTGCTATATTTTGTAATTCTGATCGTTTTTTATGCTGGTCTTTGTTTGTTTGTTTGACTCAATATCCTTACAAAAAGTCGTACTCATTTTTTCAACGATATATATAAATACTTTTCCAAAAAAAAAAACAAAAAAAAAAAAAATGGATTATTAGTGCAGCTGTAATGGACACCAATTTTCAAACGGCTATAAAAATTTTATTTTTCGGAATTAATGTTTCATTCTTGGCACGAAGAACCTTTCAGAATTTAGCGGTTGAACGGATTATTAAACTTTTGGACTTTTATTCTTTGCGACCGTGTCCACCGTTTCAGTAAAGTGTGTGACATCCTCTGGCCTCTATAAGAGAACGACATACCCGTGGAATGCGTCCGATTAGCCGTTGGATATTGTGTTGTGGAATGGCTGCACACTCTTCCCGCAGTGCAAGAGACAATTACTGGAGATTGGCTGGAGCCACGTCTCGCTGGCGGAATCGTCTGTCGAGTTAATCCCCATAAGTATTGTATGTGGTTTATGTCTGATGACATGGCTGGCAACGGAATGGTCTGGAAGTTGCTGTCAGTGACGAACTGGGTAGTGAGATGTGCCACAAGAAGTAGATCCTTATCCTGCTGAAAAACTGACCCTCGTGCATCCAAAACTAGTAGGACAAACAATTTCAGCGACGTATAGTTCGGTATTATGCCGTCCTTCAGATTGCACCAGGTCACTTCTGCCCATGAAGTTAATCTTGCCTCCTCTCCCATATCAGTACACCTCCATCACCGTCTGGAGGAGCTTCATCCGCGCTGTTCTGAGCGTAGCGCTCACGGACTCTGTGGTAAACTCTTCTCCGTCTATCGTGTCACTCGAGCACACACACAAATAATTTATCATTAAACCACACCTGTCTCCAGTTATTCTCAACGATCGACTGGCGATATTGATTCGCTTACGGCTATCGGTTCTGGCGATACCAGTCCGTAAGAACAGGCCCTCAGTAGGGCATTCTATCTCAGTCCAGCGTCTTGCAGCCGGTTCCTAACCGTTTGATTTGAAATTCGACGAGCAGCTAGCATTGAGTGGACTTTGGAAGACGCACATGCAAATCGATTCCAGAGGTGTTGCAGCCTTATAAAGTGTTCTTCAACAGGAGTTGTGACTCTGAGTCTTCCACTTCGCGGCCGGTCTGCCAGCGAGCCAGTTTGTTGAAATCGTCTCCAATGGCGACTAATTGTGCTTCTAAGCAAATTAAATTGTCTGGTCACTACACTTTGTGATTTTCCAGTCTGTAAGTGTCCAATGATATGTCGTTTTTCTGTAGTGAGATGAACCATACTTGCGCATTAAATTTTCAGCTGAATCTGTTCGAGGACCGTCACTCTTTTACAGGCATACAATAATATGGTCAGAGAGTTTTGTGTTCATTATGTTTCATTGGATTCTCATGAACCTATCACGAGTTATTGCCAAAAATGTTATTTTGACTGTGACCCCATTCTTGACCCCCACGACTCATGAGGTGAGTACAATTCAGGTAACCACTAGGCGTTAATGGACAGGTGGACACAGTCGATAGATTGATTGATGTCCAATCTGTAAATATCTTTAATAAAAGTGCAAAAATGTCACGTTTATTTTTTGAGTGTGTATATATTTATGTGTGTGTGCACGTGCGTGTGTGTATGTGCACGTGCGTGTGCGTGTGTGTGTGTGTATGTGTGCGTGCGTGTGCGTGCGTGCGTGCGTGTGTGTGTGTGTGTGTTTATTTATATCAATTGTATAAATAATAGATACATAGCAAGATAGACGTATGGATGAACGGATTGATAGATAGGTATTAGGAAGGTATTGGATAAGTTGATTATCCTCTTCGCAAACTGGACACGTTCATAGGTGCTCAGATCTCGACTTCACGCCCGTGTGTTGTTGGGGCCCGAAAGGGGAGCAAAGAATAGCAACACTGTTTACCTTCCACGCATGTCGTAAAATGTGACTAAGGAGGTTATGGTATGGAGTTGGCTGTCCCATCCCATATAGGGTCAGTGACCCAAAGCCATGCTGAAGTCAAATGTGTCAGGCCGAAAGGCGTAAATATCGCAGCAATGCTGTAAACCATGACACAACGCATTCCGTTCTCCGGACTACATCCTGCTAATCTGCTGGAGTTTGAGAACGAACGAAGAAGAAGAAGATCTCAACTTCAGAAAATATCTCAGTCTTCAGTAAATCATCTCTAACTGCTGATGGTTCCGATTCTATGTTGGTTCACTGCTCCTTTTTGAAATCTGTGTCAGGTGTTCTCTCCGAGCCATTACCTTCATCACTCTCAATTCGCACATTCTCGATATTGACTCATGCTCATTCATCGCAAAGTCTTCTGATCGTGAGGACTCACGAAACGCAATGAGTATGTCCGTTCGGTCCATAGGCTGACCATCTGTTATGATAGCGAGGCTAGCTAATTGGTCGGCCTGTTCGTCTCCATCCACACTCGCATGTCCGAACAAAAATAAGCGTGAGTTTTCGTAGTGATGTGGACATTTTAGCTCTCTCTCTCTCTCTCTCTCTCTCTAATGACTCCAGCCATCATCTACGTACATCAACCGTTTTGACATTCTGAATCATATTCATTGAGTCATTTAGTATGCACGCATGGGAGAAGGCTTGCTATTTCATCCAGTTAAGTACCTGCGCTACGGCAAATACTTCCATTGTTAGACTGCTTGTTGCGGTAAAGGCATCACTTGCTTCGTGTATTGTTCTTCCTTGTCATCTGACAGTAAAGGCCCATGCGAATCGGTGGGGACGAATGACCGGTTCGTCGGTGTGAATCACAACGTCGGTGTCAACGGCATGATCGTAGATGAGTGCCTTGACTTCAGCATCCACGCTCACAGGGCTGTGTTTCCTGGACTCTCTATTGAGTGTAATGACTGTCTTGACTGCTTCTTGAAAGATCATAGGAATAGATATTCATTCTTCGCCAGGAGTTTTGTCTTCTCGGGAGCAAATCTGTTTAACGTTATCCTCGGTACGACCTATCCACGATTTGCCTCTCTTGAACCTGTTTCCCCTCGCACGAGGGAGCACACTGTGTAATCGGTGGTTTATGTAAATTCTCACTCTGAGGTATGCACGGGCAAGCCAAGTATCAATTCTATGCGATATGCTCAGAAAATCAAGGAGAAATCTCATAGTCACACAGGGTGTGTCCCATGTGCAACCAAGGATGATCCGCATCGCTTTATTTTGAATTGTCTCCAGTCTCTCAATCTGTGTGGGACTAGCTGTGACAGTAAAGGTAAAGGTAGGTCCCATGACAGCAACCTGCCGTCGGGGATGAAGATAACTCTTCATGTACTAAACCGCTACAGCTATTAGGTGGGACGGGGATAGTGGCGCCCGCATATTGAATAAAAGAGAGGATAAAAACCTCATATAAGATTACCAGATGTGATTGTTTAGTGTCAGCCGCTGCCATCACTCTCAGAGCTGAATGTCTTTTGCGATGACATGATCAATTATCACCACACTATCTGGTCTATGGAGGCTGAGTGGAATGAAAGCATATACATCATTGCAAATGTCCGCTGCGCGCTTTGTCATGCAGACTCGGCGTCGTTGGATTAACGTCTTTTACAGTCCTTGCCCACCTCCTGACAGTCATTATATCCACACGGGCATCACCATGTACCGCTGTCATTCTTCGATGCCTGTCGATGGGCGCACAGCCTTCCGACACCAAAAATTCAATTACATCACGTTTCTTCAACCGTAACTCCATACACGTTTCTTCAACCGTAACTCCATACACGTTTCTTCAACCGTAACTCCATACACGTTTCCATTTTATGTCTGTTGTGCGCATGCGTCACGTTCCAGGCGCAAGACATTAAATGTCCAAGTGGTTACTTTCTTTAAGATTTTTTTCACACAGGTGTCACGTGACTCGGAGCACTTTTGTTAAAGTTATTGCTCTGGGGGACACATCATCATACTAGACATTCATTGATCTAATTACTTCTATCGGTATCGCCACTTTGTAGTTCATAATTATCGTAATTGAACCTTGCTCCTCTAATGCTCGTCTTTACAGCAATTAAACTTCATTAGAAACAGATGTCTCGGAGAAATTGATAACCAATTTCGACTGAATGAAGGACACACCTTCATTCTTTCACTATTTCTCTTCCTTTTGCTGCACATGGTTCTTACATTTCTTCCAATAATTCCTGGTTATATTAGAAATGGCGAAATTTGTGCGTATTAAAACTAGGGCTGTACCGGATTCAATTTTTTTTAAATCCGGCTCGCCGGATTTATGAAGTGAGATCCGGCCGGAGCCGGATTTACAAATTAAATAAAAAATTGAATAATGTACTACATCACTTGACTTAGGTGAGTGGAGTCACCCGACTGTTCATTACTGCAGTTCATTACGATAAACATGACAATGATGACATATACTCATATTAAATAATTTAAATGTAAAATAATTATATTTACATTAGAATAAGTAATATTAAGTTCCATAAGTTCAAGATGAAACATAATACATAAGCACATAATGCTAATTTAGTAATTTTAATTTTTAGTTTTCAGTTTTCACATAGTTTTCAGTTGTCAATTTGGCAGCTCAGTTACAACTCACAACAGTACATTGAACAGATTGAATTTATTTAAATACATTCATTCAGTACTTTCACTATTTTAGTCAGTCAGTCTTCATTATGGCTGTGAAGTTGTGTGGTACAAGGCTACTACGGTGGTCAGTGATAATGTCTCCTGCAGTACTGAACAGCCTTTCCGATGGCACACTTGTAGGTGGTGGTGCAAGAAATGCCTGCACCATTCTAGCCATAATTGAAAATCTTTGCTTATTGGCATGCCACTATGAAACTGGATCTGACTGTCGAGTTTAAAGTGGCTCTGACAGGTACTGTGTCACCTCAGTGTTAATGCTGTTGCCTTCGGCACTTGCAGAACGATCTGCGGTGGGATTTTCCTCGACAATTGTGTCAAAACAGCTCTATAGGCTGGACTCGTACTGTGTGGTAGTGCTCACAGAAGTCAAAATCCTAGTACTGCTACTAGTAGCTGATGGATCATGTGCACTGACTGTATTTGCTGAATGAATAATGGAGTTAGCTGCTAACATCAGATGGGCTCGTACATCATTTCTGCCACGCTCGAAGAAGAAGCACAGTTTGAATCGAGGATCCAGTAGTGTGTCACAGGTGTAAATACTGTTATACTCAATGTCCACAAATCTGCTACTAACTGATTCAAGCAGAGCTGCTTTCATAGTCTTGATTCCAGCATCACTACATTCTTTCTGGAGGAAAGTCACGAGTGTTTTCACTAATGGGATCACAACTGATATTGATGCCTGAGCTGCACTTATTTCACGTGTGATTTCCTCTAATGGTGCCAAAGTAGCTACCACATTCTCTGTGAATGCCCACATCTGTGCCGTTAGCCCAGTAACTGAATCAATTTCAACACAGTACAGGCTGATGCTGACCCGCTGTTCTACCAGACGTCGTAGGATATAGAACGTTGAGTTCCATCTTGTTGTCATGTCCTGGATAAGCTGATGTTGTGGTAGGTTTAATTCACTTTGAAGTTCATGCAAACGACTGGTTGATGAAGAAGAGTGTTTGAAATGTCCTACCAATTTTCTTCAAGTACTGATGATCTCAACAACATACTTTAGACTCAAAAGACCATCACGCACACACAGTTGCAGTGTGCTTGAATAGCTGCCATCGCCTACACACAGTTGCAGTGTGCTTGAATAGCTGCCATCACCCACACACAGCTGCATTGTGCTTGAATAGCTGCCATCACCCACACACAGTTCCAGTGTGCTTGAATAGCTGCCATCACCCACACACAGCTGCATTGTGCTTGAATAGCTGCCATCACCCACACACAGCTGCAGTGTGCTTGAATAGCTGCCATCACCCACACACAGTTGCAGTGTGCTTGAATAGCTGCCATCACCCACACACAGCTGCATTGTGCTTGAATAGCTGCCATCACCCACACACAGTTGCAGTGTGCTTGAATAGCTGCCATCACCCACACACAGTTGCAGTGTGCTTGAATAGCTGCCATCACCCACACACAGTTGCAGTGTGCTTGAATAGCTGTCATCACCCACACACAGCTGCAGTGTGCTTGAATAGCTGCCATCACCCACACACAGCTGCAGTGTGCTTGAATAGCTGCCATCACCCACACACAGCTGCATTGTGCTTGAATAGCTGCCATCACCCACACACAGCTGCAGTGTGCTTGAATAGCTGCCATCACCCACACACAGCTGCATTGTGCTTGAATAGCTGCCATCACGAAAGCATTTGGCAATGTTAAATGCATTGTCTCTCACAACAACATGGCACTTCTGACGTGCAATTTACCACTCATCCCGCATCATTTCAAAATGTGCAAGCAAGTTTGTGGCCGTATGATGTTCATCACATGCAATACAATGGAAGACTACACTGCGGTGAACGAATGAGTCTGTCAACCAATGGCCAGTGATGCCCATAAATGACTGAGTGGTGTGTTCAGCTGTCCACGTATCTGTTGTGAATGATATGAAATCAGTGTCATATATCATTGCTGCAATTTTCACCTTCAGACGTTTACACATGTAAGGGTCAGGAATGACATGTTCAGTGAAGTACTTTCTTGAAGGCAATTCATACCTGTTTTCCATTGTATGCATCAACTCTCTGAAACCTGGTCGTTCCACTACTTGAAAAGGCTCCGTATCTATGGCTATCACTCGGGCTACTGCAGCATGAATGCGTTTAGCATTGGGACTGTGATGTTCCAAATTTTGACCCATGCCTGCATAAATGACCGCTGGGTAATGCTGCTTGCTTTGTGCAATCACAATCCCAGATTCATCATAGATGTGGTCGCCAATACACTGGCCTCCAGTGATGCTTTCTTGGTGATGATGTTCAGAAGTCTTTTGGGCGATCTGATCGTCCACGTGAATACTGTTTGACACAAAACTTACATATTAAGTTCGCTGAATCATCGTCTTTAACCTTGAAGTAATCCCAAACCGCGCTGTATGACTTAGATTGTTATGCCATTTTATTTTATCGGCAAGACCAAAGAAATTAACGAAAATTCGAAATAATCAAGTCCCACAAACTCATGAAGTAATATACCATTAAAATTCAAAATGAATGTTTTTTTCTTAAAATGCTTATTTACATCAGCGAGAAATAGTAAACTGGAAGTGCTACTGTGCTTGACCTCATGAAACATGTACAGAAAATTCACCTGACTAGGCAACACAAATCCGGCCTAAATCCGGCAAAATTGAACCAGAGCCGGATTTTTTAAAATGGCCGGATTCCGGATTTACCGGAGCCGAAATCCGGTACACCTCTAATTGAAACATCCTATAATTCGAACGTTTTATTTACTGTTGCTAACTGTTCCTTGATTTTAGCCCAGACTAATTATATTGGTTTTAAGTGAGAATGGTAAAGTTGTTGTTTTAAACACTTGTAACCATGTTTGTTGGATTGTTTTGTCTATATGAAGTATCTTTGTATGCATGTCGTTTTTATAATTCCAAGTAACTCAGACTTTAAGGCATTTTCTTGAATGGAATGTTCTATTTCGTTAACCAAATCTGTATTTTATATCATTTATTCTTGATGAATTAGGAACTATAATTTCTGTTGCCTCGGCGTTGTGATATGAATCATTGTCAATTATCAAACATGACGGTCTATCCAATGAAGGAAGACATCTTTCATAATCCAATCTTGAAATATCTTGCTATTCAACTCTTTATAATAATTCCCTATTATCTGTAGATTTATAATAATTCCCTATTATCTGTAGATTTATAATAATTCCCTATTATCTGTAGATTTATAATAATTCCCTATTATCTGTAGATTTTGAGGCAAATAAGAGTTTAGTATTATTTAAAAGACCAAGATGGCTACTTGTTTCATGTGCTTTTTAGGCGCTGCCCTTTGCTACTTGGTACTATCTCTTAGCTGTTTCATCACATGATTTGCTGTTCCCGTTCATCACATGATTTGCTGTTCACGTTCATCACATGATTTGCTGTTCACGTTCATCACATGATTGCTGTTCCCGTTCATCACATGATTTTCTGTTCCCGTTCATCACTGTGGTGCACATTGATCCAAGTTTCATCACATGATTTGCTGTTCACGTTCATCACATGATTTGCTGTTCCCATTCATCACATGATTTGCTGTTCCCGTTCATCACTGTGGTGCACATTGATCCAAGTTTCATCACATGATTTGCTGTTCCCGTTCATCACTGTGGTGCACCTTCATCCAAGTTTCATCACATGATTTGCTGTTCCCGTTCATCACTGTGGTGCACATTGATCCAAGTTTCATCACATGATTTGCTGTTCACGTTCATCACATGATTTGCTGTTCCCATTCATCACATGATTGATGTTCCCGTTCATCAGTGTGGTGCACATTCATCCAAGTTTCATCACATGATTGATGTTCCCGTTCATCAGTGTGGTGCACATTCATCCAAGTTTCATCACATGATTGATGTTCCCGTTCATCAGTGTGGTGCACATTCATCCAAGTTTCATCACATGATTGATGTTCCCGTTCATCACATGATTGATGTTCCCGTTCATCACTGTGGTGCACATTCATCCAAGTTTCATCACATGATTGCTGTTCACGTTCATCACTGTGGTGCACATTGATTCGAGTTTCATACACTATATAGTAACAACTCTTCTCATACAAATATATGATACAGTTTTCCTAGAGTAGATTCAGTAAGGCCAAAAATTAAAATAGATAACATGGAACTGAAAATGTGGACAAGTTTATTATCTGGGTGCAAATATAAACAGCTTAGGTGATTGTACAATGGAAGTTAGGAAAATATTAGCGATAACGAAATTAAAAGAAATGAAAAATATAAGGAAAAACTGTCATAAAGAGACAAAAGTTATACTTCTTAGATCATATTTGTACCAGTTGTTACTTACGGCAGTGAGACTTGGACAATAAATAGAACAAAGGCAAAAATAATAGCGGCTTTCGAACTGAAGTGTTATAGGACAATATTAAGAATTTCCTGGGCAGAAAAGTTAAGAAATAGTGAGGTTTTGAATATGCTGAATATAGAGGAAGGGTAGCTGGTGAATATATAGTAAACTGAAATATTTCGAACATATAAAAAGACACAATGGCATGGAAAGACGCATATTATAGGGCAGTAGAAAGTAGAAGAAGATATAGACCTAGAAGGCTTTGGACAGATGACATCAAAGAATATATTATTGGAGGAGGCAGGCAGATTGGTTTAGGATAGAGGTGGGTTCAGGACAAAAATTGAAAAGACTGGAAAAATTGAAAAGACTGGAAAAAATATCACATGATGAGAGTAGATTCATTGCAGAAAGACTTATAAAACCATATTTGTGATCTACTCTAATGTCCTAAACTTTACTCACAGACTATTTTTTCCCCACTAAACTACACAACATTTTATGTAGAAACACTTCTGACAGATACTATAAGCCCGATACATGATACAACTTTAAACTCATTCTGTCTTGTGTTCAAGAGCAAAAATTTCACGTTTTAATTATGCCAATTGTATGATAAGTCAATTATGTGTAAATGAAGTTGTGCAATTGACTGTAAACATCTTAAAAATGTGTGTGAGATGAGTGTTGAATTGACTGTAAACATCTTAAAAATGTGAGATGAGTGGTGACAAGTATATATATTATACATATTGGAAATAAACAAAATTAAATATTAGCTGGTACTATGAATGTCAGACCATGTTAAAAGCAGAATATAAGAAAAAGTGGAAGCAAATGTACCCATCTGCAGAACCAAATGACCCCTACCATCAAATGTCACGCAAGGAACAAACCATCATTTTCAGACTATGAACTGGTCACAACAGACTGAGAAGTCACATGTTCCGAAAGCTGAAGATTGGTGAGACAGACCTGTGCAACTGTGGACTGAGCCCAGAGACTGCAGAACACATTCTTCATGCCTGTCAACTCTACCAAGAAGAGAGGGAGAAAATATGGCCTACTGAGACGGCACTACTTCCAGACTTGAGAGGTTCCATGGATGACCTGAAGCGAATCACACAATTCATTGAAGCTATTGGTGCTGTAACCTAATATCTGACTGAAGAACGATGAAAAGAAGAAGAAATATAGCTGAATTTCATTGAAAGATGTAATTCGTAATGTCTATGCCATTTCCCAGTCACACACAAAATGTTAATATATGCATTTTATATTTGCTGAGACACATAATTTTTAAATTTGGGTAAAGATGGTAAAACGTGCTATAGTACATTTGTGATATTTCAGGTTCCCCAAGCCATGTGGAAGAATAACTCAAGCCGTGTGAACGTTGTATCAGATAAACTATATCGGCCTAACTACTACGAAGATTATCTGTTGTTTAACAAGAGTAACTACAACTGGAGAAACAACTACGCGATCCATGTTTGGAGCAGTAAAGGCCGTCGTGTTCCCGAAACAGAAGAAGCAATTAGAACATCAGACACAACAATTGCTCACATTTTTCGATATATACTTTATGGCAACACTGAAATAAAGAAAACACGATGACTATTAATATTATATAAAGCTTGTACAATCGATAGACGGTAGTAAAAATGCTTATCTGAATATATTGGAAAGTGGTTAAGGGTATTAAAAAACATTTTAGAAGAGTGTTTCGAACATAAGGTCTTTATCGTGATAAAAATACAGAACAGAGAATAAAAAAATAAAAATATTGCAAATGGACGAATACCAAAAACTGCACGCATATCGAAGATAACGATGGCGTAGAATAGCATTTGTGTGTTCAACTTCATCACTGACGTGGAGTGTTATTAAACGTCTTATGAAACCAAGCTGGCAGTTGAAACTTGGAAAAGGTTGATGACGTTTCGCTAATCACTGGTAACCCATATTTTTAGTGTTATAATGTCTGTTAACGGTGCTTAGCCATAGAGCATAAACATTCTCCAAGCTTCTCCTGTTTTATTAAACTTTGTTCGCGTTCTGTATTCAACTAACTTATTATTTTAATCGTCATTTAGTTCTACCTTGCAGTTCAACTCCGCTATAAAATTATGTTCATTCTAAGAATGAAGTAAGTCAGTTATTCTGATTAGTTTGTAGACGGCGAACGCATAAATGGAATGTTAAGTGTGCAATAATATAGTTCATTAGGTCATATTGTTAAGTGAAACATGCCTATCACATTAGTAGTGTATGTTTTAAAATAAATTTTCATATAATATATCTTTAACATTCCATGATAAATTACCATATTTACTCTGTTCACTCTAAGAATGAAGTTGGCAGTGCTTCTGATTGGTTGCTGGACGCAGAACGCATTAATCGATTGTTAAATGTTCAATAATGTTTTTTTTTTAATTTCGTGTTTACATGTTGCTTAAATATTGTTGCTAATTGTTTTTTTAATTTTGCTTAAATATTATTGTTAATTGTTTTTTAATGTTGCTTAAATATTCTTTTTACATGTCATCAGCTGTTTAAAATACACCTTTTGCTACGGAGTAATGTGGGGGTGTGTTTTGACCCACTTCATTCTTAAAGTGAACAGATTATACCAGCCGTTATATCATTGCGCATGCGCAAAGAGGTCAGGGGGCAACCATAGTTCCGTACACAATTTTAAAATGTTCTGAATAATTAATTATGTTATTGTTTAATAAAGGTCATCAGCAGTATAAAAATCATCTGTTGTCGCGGAGTAATATGTGGGTGTGATTTGACCCACTTCAATCTTAGAATGAACAGAGTATAGATAGCACATTTCATATTATTAGTGGATGTTTCTTGGATGTTTCTTGGATGTTTCTTGGATGTTTCTTTTATCATACTCGTTCTTCTGCTTTTGCTTTTACTTTTTATTCTGATCTTGTACATTTCTTCCGTCCTTTCTTTCTTTCATCTTCTCTCCTTTATTATCTGTTTGTCTCTTCTCTTCCTATCCCAAATGTTTCTCTTGTTTTGCAATATTAATTTTTTGCTATTCCCTTTTTTATTTTTCGAGGAAGACTTTTTAGGCGAAACGTCATCTGTTCTTGGTGTGTTGTATACTTTGTTATTGACAGCAATTCATTCATAGTTCAGTTACCACCCCATCCCTTTAATTAAACCTCTGTAGTCTAGTCTATAGGCAATATGATTATTTGTGGGGTTTTTTCAGTTTGTCCTTTTTTTCTGGATAAAGACCGTATGATCAAAACATCGATTCTGTTTAGTATACTGTTTGTGTGACATATGGTCGAGAAATTATAACTCTAGCCACCTAAACGCTAGATCCAGGTTTCGATTCCCAGTTTGGACTGGGTTTCGTTTTTTCTACAGGAGGGTAAATTTAAAAAAAAACCTACTCTGATCATGACGTGGAGAAAGCAACGACTTGTGACCTCAATCATATCATACACCTGTATGATCCATGCAACGTCCTAACGGAAAACATGCAGTATTGACAGGTTTGTTGTTGTTGACCAATACTGTTTGGTTTGGTGGAGAACATACTATTTGATTTGGTTGAGAACATACTATTTGATTTGGTTAAATAAAAGGTTACGTTCCTCTAACCCGCAGTTCTATTTTGTTATATCAGCGTTTTTGAACATTAAAATTTTTTTCTAGTAATCAGAAATGGCATTTCCTGCCTAATTGTGTTGGTAATTGTGTTGGTAATTGTGTTGGTAATTGTGTTGGTAATTGTGTTGGTAATTGTGTTGGTAATTGTGTTGGTAATTGTGTTGGTAATAGTAAAACTTCTAATTACGTCTTGTCTCTCTAAATACATGGTGATTGATTTCTCTCAATACATGGTGATTGATTTCTCTCAATACATGGTGATTGATTTCTCTCAATACATGGTGATTGATTTCTCTCAATACATGGTGATTGATTTCTCTCAATACATGGTGATTAATATCTAATGCTTTTCAAAAAATTTTGATTTTGAACTTCACTTAGTATCTCCTTAACACTTGCTGGCAATACATTAACACTTGCTGGCAATACATTAACACTTGCTGGCAATACATTAACACTTGCTGGCAATACATTAACAATTGCTGGCAATACATTAACACTTGCTGGAAATACATTAACACTTGCTCGCAATAAATTAACACTTGCTCGCAATACATTAACACTTGCTGGCAATACATTAACACTTGTTCGCAATACATTAACACTTGCTGGCAATACATTAACACTTGCTGGCAATACATTAACACTTGCTGGCAATACATTAACACTTGCTCGCAATAAATTAACACTTGCTCGCAATAAATTAACACTTGCTCGCAATAAATTAACACTTGCTTGGAATAAATTAACACTTGCTTGCAATAAATTAACACTTGCTTGCAAGAAATTAACACTTGCTTGCAATAAATTAACACTTGCTTGCAATAAATTAACACTTGCTGGCAATAAATTAACACTTGCTTGCAAGAAATTAACACTTGCTTGCAAGAAATTAACACTTGCTGGCAATAAATTAACACTTGCTTGCAAGAAATTAACACTTGCTTGCAATAAATTAACACTTGCTGGCAATAAATTAACAATTGCTTGCAATAGATTAGCATTTGCTAACAATACAATAATTCTTTTCATGCTATTTTTAAACATTATATGTACCCGTAATTTTACAATTTAAGAATAGTGACATTATTACTTACCATGCACGTACTAAGAGACGGCTAAGGTGGTTTTAGGGGGGAAGTTGGCTGCTTCATTCCAAAGACACTCAGGTGATCCAGAAGCCGTGGTAAAGTCGGATTTGTAAAGCTGGAATGTTCAGATATCGCAGCACAGCTGTAAATCATGCCACACCGCATTCTGTTCTGTGGATTAAACCCTGCTAATCTGCAAGAGTTTGGGAAATAATGCAAACGAAGAATAGCTTATTTGATATGCACATCCGCAACTGGAAGTTTAATTGAAATTACTGGGCAAATAATAGAGATGTATTATATGATGATGATGATGGTGATGATGATGATGATGATGATGATGGTGATGATGATGATGATGGTGATGATGATGATGATGATGATGATGATGATGGTGATGATGATGATGGTGATGATGATGATGATGATGATGATGATGATGATGGTGATGATGATGATGATGATGATGATGATGATGATGGTGATGATGATGATGATGATGATGATGATGATGGTGATGATGATGATGGTGATGATGATGATGATGATGATGGTGATGATGATGGTGATACTGATGAAATAATACCTTTATCTATGAGCTGGAATCACTTGATAGCCCCTAGCTATGAGCTGGAATCACTTGACAGCCCCCTAGCCTTTCTGATAAAAACATAAGTCCTCCTCAGTTGATCAAACAAGTTGACACTGAAACGCATACGGTTTACTGTCTCATTGTCAAAGTTGTGTTAGGGGCGTATGGATGTAAGCTTAGTTCCCGATTTGTTGCCACATCCAAGGATCATCACCTCCTGCCAGGAGCGTAGCTTATATACTTCTGGGACAACTAGTTCATCATTCTTCTGTCAGACCTCTTGATTCGTTCGCAGTGATGATATATCTAATATTCAATGCCACATAGGAGTCTGTACAAAAGAAATTCGTTTTCTTCATTCTGTTCGCTTTTATACTTCTTTTTTTTTCCTTGCAGTGTCATGGCTAGAAGAGTTCTCTGGAGATGGCTTTTATGTGTGCTTCATATATGTTTGTTTTTTCGTTGACTCTTTTATTTCTGTAATTCATCCTTTGCAATGTCTGCCCATGGTTTTGTATCCATCGTGTTTGTATATTAATGCTTTTTGAGGGGCACTTTTCCAACTGATGAAACCACTTCATCAGTTGTCTTCTGATGTAATCTAGAATTAGGATTGTGTTTGTTAGTCTTCTGATGTTTTAGTTTCTAATTCTGTCTCTTATTGTTGTTCCGAGGATTCGACAAAAGAACACAAGTGTAATGTCCGCCTGACCGCCTCTCTTCATCATCCCTGGGAACCATTTGACAGACGCAAGAAATCGAGACAAAACATGCATGAAACAAAAATGTACTGCCCAAACAAAAATGAAATCCTCCTCTCCTTCTGTCTAAACAAAAATTAAACTCTCCCCTCCTATCGCCCAAAAATAAATTTAACCCTTCCTTCCTACCGCCCAAACAAAATTTAAACCCTCCACTCCTTACCCCACCCCCAAATAAAAATGAACCCTCCCTTCCTATCGATCAAACACAAATTAAGCCCTCCCTCCAATCGATCTAAAAAAGTTAAGTTCTCCTCTACTACTGCCCAAACAAAAATTAAACTCTCAACTCCTTCCGTCCCAACTCCCCCCACCCCAAAAAATAAATAAATAACTAAACCTTCCCATCTTGCGGATCAAACAAAAATTTAGCTCTCCCAACCTATCGATCAAACAAAAATTTAGCTTTCCCAACATATCGATCAAACAAAAATTTAGCTCTCCCATCCTATCGATCAAACAAAAATGTAGCTCTCCCAACCTATCGATCAAACAAAAATTTAGCTCTCCCATCCTATCGATCAAACACAAATTTAGCTCTCCCATCCTATCGATCAAACAATAATTCAAAACTTCCACTTCTATCTCCCAAACAAAAAGTAAACCCTCCCTTCCTAGTTCCGAAACGTTTAGTTACAACAAGTTATCACAGACCTACATTATATTTTGCATACTTTTAGAAAGATATTTCAAATACTATCAATTTTAATTTCTGTAAATAAACAATAGTATTGTTGACGTCAACTTTGTCAACCCCCTTCTTTTTGTCAACAACTGTCACACTTTTTCAGACCCCTTTCCTTAATAATTTATTACGTAACAAACATGGAAGTCACCGCTCCCTTCCTCCTCTATTTATCTATCTATTCATGAAACCCTTTTTTGCCTTTCAGCGTCATGGGTAGAAGAGTTCTCTGGAGATGGCCCTCTTGTGTGCTGAGTGTATTGTGGAAGTTGTCGCCTCTTTTATTTCGGTGGCCCATCGTTTTCGTGGTCGGCCTCTATGTCTGCATTCACTGTATCTGTGTAGCATAGCTTGCAGTGGTATGCTGTCTGGTGGTAGTCTGCTGATGTGTGCAAACCATTTGATTTGTTGTCTCTTAATATATTCCAAAATTGAGTCTGTACCAATTATTTGTCTAATGTCTTCATTTCTGAATCTGTCTCTTAGCGATATTCCTAGGATTCTATGTAAGCATGCCATTTCAGCTGTCACTAGTTTACGTTTATCTTGTGATGTCGTTGTCCATGTTTGACATTGGTAGCACAGTGTTGGCATAATAATCGTTTTGAATAGTGTTAATTTGGTGTTTAAAATCTACATTTTTGTTTCTGAAGATTGGTGTCATTTGCCCTAGGGCTTGGTATGCTTTACTACATCCATTGTGTATTTCTTTGCTGCTCTTGCCATCTGTTAGTATATTGCTTCCTAGGTATGTAAATTCTGTCACTTGTTTAAGTCAGTTGCTTCCAATATATAAATATCGGTGTTTCTTTCTGTTCTTCTCTTCCCCCCACCCTAATTTAATTGCTAGTTTTTCCCAGCTAAGTTTGACAAATTAATGCAAATAATACAAATTGCTGAAGATTAATATTAAATATTCAATGCACAATTAAAATCAATCAACTTCTATTCATCTGTAAATGTTTTATAAGGGATAAAGAGAAGATCTTCATTTGCAGTGAGATGCTACAGAATAACATTGAGAATATTATGGGCAACCCACAACATAATCAAGAAGTGTTATGATCATTAAATGTAGAAGAGGACTGACAGATAAACAACATTATAGTTAGAAAGCTGAAGTCTTTGGCTATACCTACGGAGCATCACATCAATACTTAAAATTTCCCATATTAAAGAATGCTTCAAGATCGTCAATAAGGATCATCACCTCTTACACCAATCTCTAGACAACATCACCTCTTACCCCAATCTCTAGACAACTTCACCTCTTACACCAATCTCTAGACAACATCACCTCTTACACCAATCTCTAGACAACATCACCTCTTACACCAATCTCTAGACAGCATCACATCTTACACCAATCTCTAGACAACATCACCTCTTACCCCAATCTCTAGACAACTTCACCTCTTACACCAATCTCTAGACATCACCTCTTACACCAATCTCTAGACAACATCACCTCTTACCCCAATCTCTAGACAACTTAACCTCTTACCCCAATCTCTAGACAACTTCACCTCTTACACCAATCTCTAGACATCACCTCTTACACCAATCTCTAGACAACATCACATCTTACCCCAATCTCTAGACAACATCACCTCTTACCCCAATCTCTAGACAACTTCACCTCTTACACCAATCTCTAGACATCACCTCTTACACCAATCTCTAGACAACATCACATCTTACACCAATCTCTAGACAACATCACCTCTTACCCCAATCTCTAGACAACTTCACCTCTTACACCAATCTCTAGACAACATCACATCTTACCCCAATCTCTAGACAACATCACCTCTTACCCCAATCTCTAGACAACTTCACCTCTTACCCCAATCTCTAGACAACATCACATCTTACACCAATCTCTAGACAACATCACCTCTTACCCCAATCTCTAGACAACTTCACCTTTTACACCAATCTCTAGACATCACCTCTTACACCAATCTCTAGACAACATCACATCTTACACCAATCTCTAGACAACATCACCTCTTACCCCAATCTCTAGACAACTTCACCTCTTACACCAATCTCTAGACAACATCACATCTTACCCCAATCTCTAGACAACATCACCTCTTACCCCAATCTCTAGACAACTTCACCTCTTACACCAATCTCTAGACAACACAAAGAGAAGACGTATCAAGAGAGGAAGGTCATGGATGGCAGAAGCAGAAGATACCCTACTCAGAGTTTGTGAGCTCGAGGAAGTGGGAAGAGGCTGTGAATGGGTGACATTTGGCAAAGAGAGAAAGTTATTGACAACAGTTGTGATACAAATGGGAAGAGATCGCCGCGACTGGGCTGTCAACAGAGCAGAGGGAATGATCCAAGAGCTTATACTGCAGCACTCGAAGCCACACGATACGATAATTTACACAGACGGCTCAGTAACACAAGAAACAATCAGGTGTGGTTGGGGATTCGTGGCCTACCAAAATGACAAGAAATTAGCTGAGAAGTCAGCTGCGTACCCCTCTACAACATCGAGTATGAGAATGGAAAAAGAAGCGGTGACAGCAGCTCTCACTTGGTTGGCGACGCAACCAGAAACAGACTGAGTGATTCTCAGACAACATCACCTCTTACCCCAATCTCTAAACTTCACCTTTTACACCAATCTCTAGACATCACCTCTTACCCCAATCTCTAGACAACTTCACCTCTTACACCAATCTCTAGACAACACAAAGAGAAGACGTATCAAGAGAGGAAGGTCATGGATGGCAGAAGCAGAAGATACCCTACTCAGAGTTTGTGAGCTCGAGGAAGTGGGAAGAGGCTGTGAATGGGTGACATTTGGCAAAGAGAGAAAGTTATTGACAACAGTTGTGATACAAATGGGAAGAGATCGCCGCGACTGGGCTGTCAACAGAGCAGAGGGAATGATCCAAGAGCTTATACTGCAGCACTCGAAGCCACACGATACGATAATTTACACAGACGGCTCAGTAACACAAGAAACAATCAGGTGTGGTTGGGGATTCGTGGCCTACCAAAATGACAAGAAATTAGCTGAGAAGTCAGCTGCGTACCCCTCTACAACATCGAGTATGAGAATGGAAAAAGAAGCGGTGACAGCAGCTCTCACTTGGTTGGCGACGCAACCAGAAACAGACTGAGTGATTCTCTCGGACTCGCAAAGTATGCTGCGAAAGATAGAAAAGGGTATGATCAGAACTGAATGGGTCACTTTTCTCAACAATGCGGAGAGCATTACATGGAACTACTGTCCAAGTCATGCTGGGGTCAGGGGAAACGAAAGCGCCGATGTGTTGGCTGGTAAAGCTTTGGTGAACTGCACCGAGATAAGAAGAGACACGATTGAATTGGTTAGAGCAGTCATGGATACACTTTGTAGGATGGATACACTTATCCTTTGGAGGAAGTTGAACGTGACAATGTACATATTCAGAGAATGGCAGAAATGGGAGTAACTAGAGGCGGTGAGAGAAAGTGCGCCCTCTCCGTAAAGATCAGAAGAACGCGTAATCAGCAACTGACTGGGACACTGAGCTTATACAGTTTTAGATGGCTGACGGAACGGCAAGCAGAGCATATATGGGATACATCCAGTGCTGTGACACTTGTTCATAATCAAGAATCAAGTCTTTGGCTATATCAAGAGATATAATAATAATAATAATAATAATAATAATAATAATAATAATAATAATAATAATAATAATAATAATACAGCTCAGAACCCGTCAGAGTCGTAGGGGGGAGGGGGGAGTCATATTGAGACGTTTGGTACTGAAATATCCCCAAGTTTCTATCTCTTCTACCATCTTGATGTTTTTTTTTAAATTTCACATCCTGTCCAGTCCTTTATAATATCCAGCCATGTCTTCTTCTGCCCACCTCGTCTTCTTCCGCCCCCTTCTCCCCCATTCCACTGTTCCTTGAAGCCCATACGAGAAATAACACATTGGAAATACTAATACTGGACGGTATGGCTGTTGGTAACAGAAAATGATGGATAAAATAAATTTCAGCTGACCACATAATTCGCCTCGCAACTGTAGAGTCAATCTGAGAGTACCGGGTTCAAATTCCGTCTACTGTTGTCTTTTTTTTTCTAGAACTCAATATATTATATTCATAATTTTTAGTTTATTTACATAAACATAGAATTTGTCAGAGTTAATAAAATGGGTCAGGAATGAAGAATCATTATACTTCAATTGCGAGTTATGACTGCGGGTTATCATCAGTGAATTCCGGACAAGTCCATAGGTGCTCCGTTCCTCGTCTCAATAAAAATATCAGAGTGTAGCAGCTGACAGTTCCAGTTCCACGCTAATTTATCAGTCTTTTCTATATCTGCTATGCTTCTCTTTACAACCTATTTCAATCTTACACCAACATCTCCCAATTTTGAAAGCGACCATGATTTTATTCGTTGAAAATGTGATAATCCTCTTAGCGAACGAGAGCATTTTCATATTAACAATGTCAGATCGATGCATTGAAGTACTTATACAAACTGTGATCGAGCTCGCTAGCGCTATTATCTCGCGCCAGTTCTTTTAATACGTGTCCATTACCTTAATCCCGCATCAGACATTGGTTAAACTGATAATTTGAATAGATTGCACATGCAATGCATGTCATTGATTTGAAATCATTTGTAGTGATGTTTCCTTCCAACCGTGTCTGTTTTCGATTTATTTTCTGCGTTTGTTTTCGTTTTATTTTTCCTCATTCTAAATAACTTTATTAATACATAACTTGCAGTTCTCACCACCCCTGCACAAAAACCATCAACGAGCAGTAAAAAATATCACGCTACGTTCTTCTGTTATTCCTCGCAATGTCCATATCTCCAGTGAATGCGTTGTGCTATGATTACCGTATATCTCTCAGTAAATAAATAATGTAATATAGAAGTATTAATGATTTTTTAATAAAGAAAAATCATGCAGAAAACTGAATTTTAACAGGATCCGCTCAGATGGCACATCCTATTCCCCTGTTCTCCTTTCACCTCAACTGTGGGGTGCAAAGGGAACGCATTGCTCTAGGCGGACCCAGGGTTAGCAGATAATCAAGATCCCAAATGTACCTCCACGCGGTGCACCCTGGAAACAGATATACAGCAGCTCGTGCTGATTCTGGCCAAATCATTTGGGGATCGTGTCCGAGAATGTGGAGGTAGCAGATGGAAAGAGATTTGACTGCACAAGAGACAATATCTCCGACACCACCAGCAGCACCACATATAGCGACACTGTCGACATACAGTGAAGCTACTCAGTCCAGTCCGAACATTGAAGGGGCGGCCAATGTAAAATGCACGTAAAGGTAGATGCATGGCGAGAGACATAGATTTCATACCGAGTACAATGAAACAATGAAAGGGCAGAACAGCGCTAGAGGGCAGCGCGAACTGCAAAAAGAAAATGAAAAGTTCCTAGGAAAGGGGAACTACAAGCTCCGTCAGTTCGAGCCGAGCTTCTAGTTACCTGTGTTCCTTACAGGCAGAGACCCAGACCCATTCATTGGCGTTTGGTAAAGCAAGAAGACCTAATCCAACTCTAATGTCGAGCCTTCCTAAACTGGAAATATGCTCGCGAAGAGAAAGGGTTCCGTACTCGATGCGCTCAGGCACAAAAGGGACAACGATTTAGCCCTGGTCCAACTCTACTGTCAGGTTTTCTTACACCGGAAATACACTTGAAGCGAGAAAGGGTTAAGTACCTGATGGGCTCAGGCGCTATTGGGACAAGGACGTTCAGCCCGAGAACGCCTTGATCTCAAACGCTTGGTGTGAGACTCGAACTTGGACAAGGGGTACACGATGTCGGTGAATGACACCTCGGCTAAGAGGGCGAAAGAGCCAGGGTCCAACTCCTCTGTTGAGTTCTTCCCCTTAAGGAACCAGGCTCACGGATGAGAAACGGTTCAGTACCCAATGGGCACAGGCACAGCACGTCCAATTACACGAGGCAAGTTCATAGACAGTGGAACACCTCGTTCGAGTCAGAGGAGAGCAAAAAATCGTCTGAGCGAAGAGTCTCCACTACGCGTGCCTGGAGACAGATATAGAGGCTGTCACAGGCTAAGAGTAGCCCACCCGAATTGTCATGGCATGCCGAAATCGGATGTGCTAGGCCTACAAGGCGCATAACGGTGGCACAACGTAATCACGCTCCCGGCGGAAATCGCACGGATATCCGTGATGGTTACAATGGAGCGAACGAAAAACAAACAAACAAACAAACCTCAACTGTTCCTTGCATAATATTTTACAAAGTGTTTCGTGTGTCGTTACATGTTCAAACCAAACAAGTTTACACGGTTTCACGACTGCGAAAAGTGATTCTGGATAACCTGAAAGTTTGGGGATGGGGGGGGGGTATAAATTATAACATATTTGTAACCCGAGACATTTGAAGGTAGTAACTTCTTCAGGTCTGTGAACGTTTAACGGTAACCTAATATCCGTGGGACCTTGTTTGGTTTCACTAGTCATCAATATCTTGCTATGATCAATTGCTAATTTCCTACTAACGACTTTCAACTTTGAGCTCAGTTCCTGAAGTTCAGATACGGAACTAGTCCAGAGATCGATATAATCGTCATTACGCAAGTTACAAAGTGATCTACAGCCAATACTTATTGATGTATAAACATATTGCAATACCTCCTGCATTATATATTCAAAATACATGTTGAAAAGTACTGGGGACAGTATGCAATTCTGATGCACTCTCCCACATTTAGAGTTTTCTCAAATAGACATCATATTGTTTACTTTGGCGGTAATCAAAACACCTTGAACCGTGAACAATCGCAAAATAAGTCCTATCAACAAATTTTTTTTTTTAAAAAGCGTTTCGGATTATGTTTTAGATTGTTTCCCTTATTAGCGAAAGTCATGATTGAATCCACGTTTACTTTTCGTCGGGTGCCCCACATTTTAGGTTAGTTAGTTATTCCACTAGGGCCAAAGACGGCACATATGAAGGATGGCATAGATTTCCATGTCTCGCGTTTCATTGCAATTTGTTTTTGGTCTTCATTGTTTCTGATAGCGATGGAGAAGCGCTCTCTTGTAATATTCTACGTAGAGTTTCTCTTGGTCTTCCTCAGTTCTCTTGCCCCTTAGTGACCACATCAAAGCTTGACAGGGGGAGTCTTTTTTGCATCCATTCGCAGCGCGCGTCGGATGTAATTCAAGCGACGCCTTCTAATATAGGTGGATACATATTTCTTGTTTTGCTTCATGCATGTCAACTGTGTTTGATTTAAGGTCTGACCAATTCATTAGTCGACTAAGACATTTGTTTTCAAAGGTGTTTAGTTTTTGTTCTAGGTTTGATGTTGCTTTCCAACTTTCGCATCAAATATTTCAATGTTGGAATTACGCAGGAGTTTAAGAGTTTGAGGTTTGTGTTGTTTCCTAGCGTTTTTGAATTCCAGATATATGATACTTTATTAAATGAGTTCGCAGCCAGTGCAATACTGTGTAATATTTCTCGGGCTTTCCCAAAGTTGACATTCTAATTTTACTTCCGCGGTAATAAGAACACATTGAGCTCTTCAGTGTTGTCTCCAGAATTTTTGTTTTCAGTAACGTTAAGATTTAACAAATCATACTTGTGATGATATTGTCAGTCTCAGGAACAAGCACGTTTCTTTCTACGCACTCATTATTTTATTCGCACAATTTTGAATTTAAAGTAATTTGCCAAAGTGGTATGATGCCTGGTTCAACACATTGTGGCGCGTATTGCAGTTGCTATCTTGCTTGCCAACAAAGAAGTAAAGTTCGGTATTTTTTTTTGCTTTCTAAATGGAATATATGATTTCGGTTCTTGTTTGGAACGCGAACCCTCCTCCCGATGTCTTTATAAACTATATTATTTCCATAGGCAATGTTTTGTTAATTGATATTTATTAATGATTAATTTAACTATGAATTTTGTTAAAGTTTGGTTTAGGAAAGGTATTGTTTTACATAACTAACCCTAACTCTAAATAAATTATTGTTAAAAAATAATAGAGGATAAACATAAACTGACAAACATTGTCAAGGGAAATAATCACACCAGGAAAGGGGATGTGGGTAATCGTTCTAAACAAGTGAAGTGGTGAAACGTTCTTGAAGTGGTGATGGGGCTTAGTTCAGCCATCAGAGGCTGAAAACTAAAACTGGTCGGGCAGTCTTACTCGAGTAGGACTACGGTCCTGTCCAAGTAAGCATGGCGCTGAAGACGGAGGCAACCAGCCAAAAGGCGCACAATTAATCAGGATGACACGGACAAAACACAATGAGAACATGTTTATATATAATAATAGTTATGGTGCCTGCCCTGTGGCAGACGTTCAGACAGGGACGGTGCCGGGCCCTATACCTTGATATGGCCAACCTCAATTACTGGAGTTCCTTCTTAATTGCCCCGAGGAGCTAGGAGGCAAGGGAATAGAGCTACTGGCCAAAAAAACCAACGACCAATAAAAATAATGCACTGAAATGCTGAGGGTGTCAACAGCAAAATAGATGGATACAATACAAAAATTGGAGCATGAAAATATCCTATGTGAAGAACAAGTTAATGTAACACACCTCAGCAGTGATATGGCCTTTAAAATCAGAGGCTGCGAGTCCTACCGATCAGACAGAAAGGACAGATGAAAAGGTGGAATTCTGACACTTGTTATAAACAACATCAGTGCATGTCAACTGGGAGTGTATATTGAGGGGGGGGATACCAGATGCTCCACCTAAAGACAGACAGTACATAATTCCATCTCCTGAACTACTACTGCCCAAATGATAGACCATTGACACTAGACACAATCTCAGAAAAAGAGAGACTTATGGTGTCAATGGCTTGATGAAAATAATCTCATACTTATTAACCAGTCAGCAGACCCACCAACCTTCTACTCTAGAGCATGGCGCACATCACCTCTATACCAGACCTGGCATTCTACTCGCCAAGCCTTGAGTGGAACATCACACGTGTCGTTGGAAAACCGCTTGGAAGTAGTGACCACAGGCCAGTATTTTAGGAAATCCAAATGAATTTATCAAGGACAACAGCACACTCACTAAGTGGAACTATAAGAGAGCAGACTTGAAAATGTACCCGCATTTAATTAGTGTTCTAGCTAAGGACATACATGTGGACAAAGACATCAATAGAGCAGTGAGTGAATTTAATAGATGATGCTAGTAAAATCCTAGTCAGTAGGGCACTCAAATGAAACATTCAAAATATCCTCCTGTGTCCTCCTTTTTTATTTATTATGTCCTCCTTATGGTGTCCACGTATCTGGCAACCCTATCTATACCATAGCGTAACAACCTTTTAGGGTAGAGAGACCAGTTTGACTATATTTTTAAAAACAGCTCAAAGGGTGTAGAGAATTGACTTCATCCTACTTGGTTTCCCGATATGTAATCCGTTCGCCCCAATGATGCAACGCACCGCTTTCCGGGAGTATCACTTAACGCACGCAACTCCGTCAAGCGATAAACGCAAGACATCACGGATAAAAATGCACGTTGTAAAGAAAAACTGACACAAGCCGGACTGATCCTTGACCTCTCGGGCACAAGTCGAACAGCCTTACTACGCTAGGGAGGATCCTCGGACTCAGCATTATTAGACTACTATGGGTGGGGGCGCCAACGTCCCTTTTATAAAAAAAACAAAACAAACTAGTTTGAAGTTTTAAAGGCTACAGAAGTATTAGTCGGCAAACATCAGAAGCGAAAGATCAAGGGACATGGCATATATTTCAACTGTCAATGCGGCATATTTCTTGGTAGGGTGTTGCAGGGAGGTTGCATCTCTGTGACCAAGCTCATGTCCTTGTTGTCGCCATATCAGATTAAGTGGGAATTGTTTTTTAAATCTATCTTTACCCACCAACAGAAATGAAACTCAGTACTTGCTGAGAGTTTAAACCTGGATTTTACGGGTGTGAGACCAACGCTCTAAACTCTTGGCACTGCACCATATCTCATATCACCATTTTAAATTAGTCCGGCGGGCCAGTGAAATAGACGTCGCGAACATATTTGATCACGGTACCATTTGTCTCTGATGCTTTACTTATACACTTATGTTTTTACCACTTTTGTACCTCTGAGTAGAGGGCTTTCTTCTCGAAGTTGATAAAATGTACTCACTACGGAAAACTGAAATCCAACATGAAAGCTTCAAACAGAGAAATGAAGTTTTACTAATAACTAGACACACACATAATCACACAAACAAATCTACGTTTCGGTCAAACGGCCTTCATCAAGTTTGCACACATATATACATAAAAAATGACGGAGCAGTATAGCAGTCATCTCAAAGTATAGCACACCTGTGTACATATGTGTAGAGGGATTTCTTCTCAAAGTATAGCACACCATTGTACCTCTGTGTAGAGGAATTTCTTCACAAAGTATAGCACACCGTTGTACCTCTGTGTAGAGGGATTTCTTCACAAAGTATAGCACACCGTTGAAAGTTGGAGTATTATGAACATATAATAATCTTCGGATAAACTTTCTCGTTGCGAATAAAAGGACATAATCTTTATCTTTCATGGTTCAATGGGATCAAAGTAATGAAACATGAAAATCACAAAATATAGAATGAGAATATTGTACTACAATGCTACACAATCAATAACACATAAGCAACATATGCTAAAATAAATATCCGAATTTAATGAACTCTTTAAATCCTGTCATATTTCCGATTGAATAACAATGCGATCAAGCAATGTATTCTAGCTACTTACCGATAAAATGTAGATACAGTGAGCGAATAAAGAATACAATTATTGTGTTATTATATATTAACATTCAGAATTGTATTATTAATTCATATATTAATTCACATATTATATAATTCATATATTAATTCATATATATCATCAATATATCGATTCCCCATAACAATCATCAATACATCAATTTCCCATAACAATCATCAATACATCAATTTCCCATAACAATCATCAATGATAGAAATGGCAAAACTTTAGTGAACAGCATAAATAGGAAAGCAAGATGGAAAGAATACTTCCAGATATTATACAACCCAACAATAACAACAGAATATAGACCCACCAACGCTCAAAAAGATGTAGAGGCCACAGAACCTGAAATACTAAATCAAGGAATAGAAGAAGCCTTAAAAACATAGCCCACGTAATAAATCACCAGGAGGGCACGGTATACCAAGTAAAGCGTGTAGAAATACAGGGATCCAGTGGTTAGCCAGATTATTGACAATAGCCTGGTCAGAAAGATAAGTACCAGACGACTGGCAAAAATCAGTAATTGTACCACTATGGACAAACAAAGGTAGTAAGAGAGAGTATGAATCATATAAAGGCATGTCCTTATTAAGTCATACAGGAAAAATCTACGTAAAAATAATAGAACAGAGAATGCAGAACCACAGTTCAGTTTTGCAAAACCACAGCTGAGTCAAATTCAATTTGGCTTCAGAAGAGAGGCAAGCTGTACAGACGCATATTCACACTGAGACAACTGAGTGGAAAAAAAATCGAATACAATCAAGATTTAAACACAGTATTTGTAGACCAGGAAAAGGCATTCGATAGAGTAGATAGAAACATTCTATGGGAAACCTTAGAAAGTTATATCATAGGACAGCTGTTAGATAATATAAAAGCGATATATCAAAAATGCCAAAGAACAACAGATGGAATGACTGAATCTTTTGAAACAAGATCTGGAGTAAGACAAGGTTGCGGGCTTTCATCTCTACCTTTCAACATATACATGGGCAGAATAAAAAAATAAGATTACATCAACAAAAAGAAAAACATTGAAAATAAACCTGATGAGAAACGAAATAATGAAATCGACAAACTACTATTTGCCGACGATCAAGGTCTAATATACAAAGATAGGGAAAATTTGAAAAATATAAATAAAAAATAAATGCATTGCTAATAGCATGTAAGAAGTACAACATGAAAATTAACATACAAAAAACCTGATCCATCGTTCCAAGGGCTCATTACCTATGACCTAAGGCCATTAAATGGCATTATATTGCTGGGAAGTCTGTGGATTTTCGGCCCACCCCGGGACAGAGCCAGAGAATAACTATCACACCTCCAGGAAGGTAGGTTTCAACCTGTGCACTGTTCCTAGCCACTGTAGCCAAGATAGGGTTCACTTTGCTCATTCCCCGCCACCAATTAACTACTGGTTATCCCGAACTTCTCTATTGCTCCAGGCATGCAACCAAATGTTCAAGTCAAAAGGATTGTCACGTCCTGAGTCACTGTGCCTCTATGATAGGTCTAAGCCATAGGAAAAAACAGTGCTGTCGGTTTCCTCCTCCCCAGTGCTCCACGGTACATCTCTGCTCCCTTCCAACCACAGAGGGTGCATACATATATATTCAGGTCTACATAAAACACATTTCAACAACAAAATAAAAGCATAATTGTATAGATGGCATGCCATGAAGCTTCTCTAAGAAGATAACCTCAATATAACGGCATGTCATCCACTAAGGATTTCTGTTGCATGGGTGGTTTGTCTAGTGGGCCATTGGTGAGACCACAGACGCAACCACATGCGTAGCGACAAGCGGGAGGATGACAAGAAGTGTAAAGCAGAAAGCCATGTGCATCAGTAGGTTTATAGTAAACGGATGTGCTAAGGTAAGGGGGATGAATTGTGACAATGATGTCAAGGAAGTTGACAGAGGTAGTGGAGATGTTAGATGTAAATTGAATAGCAGGGTTAAAACTTCCGATGAAGTTGATGAAGCGACGAGACCACTCCACTTTGGAAATGTCGGTGATACCTATCCCATCGTCAATGTATCTGTGGAAAAGAGATGGGAACTGGCCATCATAGGTAGACCAAACTAGATGTTCAAAATGTCCCATGAACAGACACGCATAACTAGGTTCCATTTTGGTTCCCTTGTCAACGCCACTGATCTGATCAATAAGTGTCCATCAAATTCAAATCCTACACCACTGATGATAGATCTCGTAGGTACGCTCTAGAAAATCATCTTATTTTTTAAATGTGTACACTCAAGCATTTTGGACTCATTTCCTATCACTGTTATGTCTATCACTGGGTTGGTGTGATCTTTGTCTTTATTCTTTTTGTTCCGGCATTTACTCATCTTTTTGTTCGTCT
Source organism: Meghimatium bilineatum (assembly GCA_034231615.1). Taxonomy (NCBI): domain Eukaryota; kingdom Metazoa; phylum Mollusca; class Gastropoda; order Stylommatophora; family Philomycidae; genus Meghimatium; species Meghimatium bilineatum. Next base: position 49,165,315 of record CM067308.1, read on the forward strand.
CGTTTCCACATATATTTACGTTTTTTATGTACATCATGATCTTCCGGCATCTCATTTTCATATTTCCGTTGGTTTGTTGTGATAATTTCCATTCGTCGTCTTTTGATGTTTTGTATATATCTTGATAAAGACCTTTTGGTTGAAACGTTGAATACGTTATGTGTATTGTAATTTGTATGTTTTCTTGTGTGAACATCATTACCCACTAGTTTTAGTTATAGTCCGTCATGTCTGAGTGAAGCGATTATATAAACCTGTGTTTTACGTAAGTAAAATTGTTGTTACGTTTCACGCAGTTACCTTGTATTGATTGTCAGAAAGCAAACACAGTGACCTACCAACTATCGCCATTACTTCTTCGCCCAAAGATCAAGATGGAAATTAAAAAAACAGATAATATCTACAATTTTCATACCAACACTCTGCTTCCAATGTCAAACATGGTCTTTAACAGCCTCGCAGCAGAGGAAAATCGTTACATATAAAATGAAGTGTCTGAGAAAAGCTGCGATGGTTACTAAACTAGATAAAAAAAAGAAATGAAGAAATTAGGAAAAGAGTTGGTATAACATCATGTATTGAACATATTGAGAGACAGCAAGTAAAATAGTTCGGTCACCTTATGAGAATGAACCCACCCAATTACCAATAAGAGCATATAACAAAAGAATATCCGGGTGTAAAGCCAAAGGTAGACCGAGAAAACGGTGGATAGAAAACATCAAGATAGCCTTGAACAAACATGGACTACATGCAACCACGGCGACACATCTGGCCTTGGAACGACAGCTTAAGCTTACACTCCTACACTTACCGGCAAGTGCGAATACAATCAATCATCATTCACCTGGAGACAGACAATAGACAGTATATTAATTCATATATTATAAAACTCATTTATTAATTCATATATTATAAAACTCATATATTAATTCATATATTATAAAACTCATATATTAATTCATATATTATAAAACTCATATATTAATTCATATATTATAAAACTCATATATTAATTCATATATTATCATCGTATATCTTTTAAGAATAGATTCATATCAACAACAGGAGATTCATCAACAGAAATATCACACCATATTGCACTGGCTGCTAACTCATTCAATAAACTATCAAATATCTGGCATTAAAAACACTAAGTAATAACACACAACTCAAAATCTTCAAGTGCTGCATAATTCCAACATTAACATATGGATACGAAAGTTGGAAATCAACATCAAAATTAGAACAAAGACTAAACACCTTTGATAATAAATGTCTTAGAAGGCTACTGAACATACGTTGGTCAGATTCCAAATCACACACAGTTGTCAGACAAGAGTCAAAACAAGAATATGTATCCACCTATACTAGAAAGTGTCGCTGGAATTACATCGGACACGCGCTACGAATGGATACGGAAAGACTCCCAAGTCAAGATTTGATGTGGTCACCAGAGGACAAGAGAAAACGAGGAAGACCAAATGAAACTTTACGTAGAACTATTACAAGAGAAGTTTCACCATCGGTATCAGAAACAATGAAGACCTAACACAAATTGCAATGAAACGAGAGACATGGAAATCTATGACATCCGTCCTATGTGCCGTCTTTGGCCCTAGAGGAATAAACTAATTCAGAATAATATTATTAATATTATTTTCATTGTATTTGTAATAAATATATCTAATGTGCAACTCATTCTGTTGTCATTTGCTCAATATCATCGAATATTGAGTTGAGTGTATTCGTGGTTCCAATTGAGGGCACATTTTCAACAGATCTATAAAAGTAAGTAGATGCTACTAAATATATGGTACAATTGACTGAGGTCTTGGTGGTTGGATTACCAGAACCGCAACCTCCATAATTATTTCGTAGTTGTAAAACTCTGATATAACTAAACTGGACTAACAACGGCGGTTGAAAGGAGTGTGCTTCACGATAAGAGGGACATTTTACTTAACCAAAAGTATGGTCCTAACAAATAAACATGATCAACTCGGAGGTTGTGTATGCATGCAGCGCAAGAAACTTGTGAGAGTCTACAGTTATCATTGGTCATGTGAAACTTGTGAGAGTCTATAGTTATCATTGGTCATGTGAAACTTGTGAGAGTCTACAGTTATCATTGGTCATGTGAAACTTGTGAGAGTCTACAGTTATCATTGGTCATGTGAAACTTGTGAGAGTCTACAGTTATCATTGGTCATGTCAAACTTGTGAGAGTCTACAGTTATCATTGGTCATGTGAAACTTGTGAGAGTCTACAGTTATCATTGGTCATGTCAAACTTGTGAGAGTCTACAGTTATCATTGGTCATGTCAAACTTGTGAGAGTCTACAGTTATCATTGGTCATGTCAAACTTGTGAGAGTCTACAGTTATCATTGGTCATGTCAAACTTGTGAGAGTCTACAGTTATCATTGGTCATGTGAAACTTGTGAGAGTCTACAGTTATCATTGGTCATGTCAAACTTGTGAGAGTCTACAGTTATCATTGGTCATGTGAAACTTGTGAGAGTCTACAGTTATCATTGGCCATGTCAAACTTGTGAGAGTCTACAGTTATCATTGGTCATGTCAAACTTGTGAGAGTCTACAGTTATCATTGGTCATGTCAAACTTGTGAGAGTCTACAGTTATCATTGGTCATGTCAAACTTGTGAGAGTCTACAGTTATCATTGGTCATGTCAAACTTGTGAGAGTCTACAGTTATCATTGGTCATGTGAAACTTGTGAGAGTCTACAGTTATCATTGGTCATGTGAAACTTGTGAGAGTCTGCAGTTATCATTGGTCATGTGAAACTTGTGAGAGTCTACAGTTATCATTGGTCATGTGAAACTTGTGAGAGTCTACAGTTATCATTGGTCATGTCAAACTTGTGAGAGTCTACAGTTATCATTGGTCATGTCAAACTTGTGAGAGTCTACAGTTATCATTGGTCATGTGAAACTTGTGAGAGTCTACAGTTATCATTGGTCATGTGATACTTGTGAGAGTCTACAGTTATCATTGGTCATGTGATATTTGTGAGAGTCTACAGTTATCATTGGTCATGTGATACTTGTGAGAGTCTACAGTTATCATTGGTCATGTGATACTTGTGAGAGTCTACAGTTATCATTGGTCATGTCAAACTTGTGAGAGTCTACAGTTATCATTGGTCATGTGATACTTGTGAGAGTCTACAGTTATCATTGGTCATGTGATACTTGTGAGAGTCTACAGTTATCATTGGTCATGTGAAACTTGTGAGAGTCTACAGTTATCATTGGTCATGTGAAACTTGTGAGAGTCTACAGTTATCATTGGTCACGTGAAACTTGTGAGAGTCTACAGTTATCATTGGTCACGTGAAACTTGTGAGAGTCTACAGTTATCATTGGTCATGTGATACTTGTGAGAGTCTACAGTTATCATTGGTCATGTGATACTTGTGAGAGTCTACAGTTATCATTGGTCATGTGATACTTGTGAGAGTCTACAGTTATCATTGGTCATGTGATACTTGTGAGAGTCTACAGTTATCATTGGTCATGTGATACTTGTGAGAGTCTACAGTTATCATTGGTCATGTGATACTTGTGAGAGTCTACAGTTATCATTGGTCATGTGATACTTGTGAGAGTCTACAGTTATCATTGGTCATGTGATACTTGTGAGAGTCTACAGTTATCATTGGTCATGTGATACTTGTGAGAGTCTACAGTTATCATTGGTCATGTGATACTTGTGAGAGTCTACAGTTATCATTGGTCATGTGATACTTGTGAGAGTCTACAGTTATCATTGGTCATGTGATACTTGTGAGAGTCTACAGTTATCATTGGTCATGTGATACTTGTGAGAGTCTACAGTTATCATTGGTCATGTGATACTTGTGAGAGTCTACAGTTATCATTGGTCATGTGATACTTGTGAGAGTCTACAGTTATCATTGGTCATGTGATACTTGTGAGAGTCTACAGTTATCATTGGTCATGTGATACTTGTGAGAGTCTGCAGTTATCATTGGTCATGTGATACTTGTGAGAGTCTACAGTTATCATTGGTCATGTGATACGGCATGTCATGTTGGAACACTATTATTCTTCCTGTGTCTTCTTCTTTTTTATTCTTCCTCCTCGTACTCTTCCTTTTCTTCTTTCATTTTTATAAAAAAATAACTTCTTCTATGTGACGCTCACTGCCACTCTGTAAGCTTCTCGATTCTGTGCAAGCTGTTCAGCATTTTCCATTGTCATGTTCATAAGGTCTCCGATACCCTGTACCCATCGTTGATCTGTCTATTCTTCTCTTTTCTGGATCTTTTCCTTCCATAACTAATCTTTTCTACCCATTGTGCTTTTAAAAAAAAATATAAAAAATTCCATATATGTTAGCTTGTGTTTTTAAAGTAGTTTTGAGGAGCCAATCTTCTTTGATGTTTAGGTCTTTTCACGTCTGTTTTGTGTCGTATTTCTTTACACGTCTGTTTTGATTCGTATTTCTTTTCACGTCTGTTTTGAGTCGTATTTCTTTTCACGTCTGTTTTGATTCGTATTTCTTTACACATCTGCTTTGGGCCATATATCCTTTCAAATTTGGATATTTTCTTTTCCATTGCGGATGTCATTGCCCACGTCTTACAACCATAAATTTCCACTAAGAAATAGCTCAATAATTACAACTTTTTCTTTCTGTTTGCTCCTTGCCATATATTCTTAATCTGTTTAAGAAGTTTATTGTAGAGTCATTGCTAATCTCTTTTTTATCACTGCTTATAAATCTCCTGTAGTGTTGATAGTTGATACGAGATATTTAAAGCTTTCGACATGTTTACGTTTTAGTTGTTAATAACTATCGTAGGTGGGGGTCAATTTCGGTCGATATGCAGTAGTTTTTATTGAGATTTAAAAATCGACTTTTAAACATTCGAAATTTACGCTGCGATAAGTACACATTTCAGGATTAGCTAATCTATGAGATTGGTTTTCGGTGCTTATTCCTTGAAACTCCTTTAGTACAAAAAATATTACAACTGAAATATATTATATGTTGTTGTTGTTGTTGTTGTTGTTTATATTCCCAGGAATTGCATGCGATTAGCTCTTATATCCTATATGAAATAAGGTGTTGTCTCCCGTGTTTTATTTCATATCCGGAAGACCAACTCTCAGCATTGTGCAGTGTTTCCAGAGGATGTCTCTTACCCAGAGGGCAGAAATTATGTTTTTTGGTTTTTATACCCTCCGCAACATCTAGAATTGGAGTCATGGACATCAGCTTCCCCGACAAGCATCCCTTCCTGTCAAGTGCATATAGCAACTGAATCCTTGACCATGGTCACTGGAATGGGCGAAGGAGACAGATATGCATGCCCTTCCATCCACGAGGTTCTCTAATTATGCATGGTTAGCATGTGTGCCCGATTCTGGGCTCTCCCACGAAATTGCAACGTCATGCACAATGTTGCTTTCTTTATACCTAAGTGCCACATGTTCATAACCGGCGAATCATGTACACATTGTACATAACCGGTGAACCATGTAAACATTGACAGTTAGGACCACGTTCATAACCGGGGCACCATGTATACATTGACAGTTAGGACCACGTTCATAGCCGGGACACCATGTATACATTGACACATAGAACCAATGTTCATAGCCGGGGCACCATACACACATTGACACATAGAACCAATGTTCATAGCCGGGGCACCATGCACACATTGACAGTTAGATCCATGTTTATAACCGGGGCACCATGTATACATTGACACATAGAACCAATATTCATAGCCGGGGCACCATGTATACATTGACACATAGAACCAATGTTCATAGCCGGGGCACCATGCACACATTGACACATAGAACCAATGTTCATAGCCGGGGCACCATGCACACATTGACACATAGAACCAATGTTCATAGCCGGGGCACCATGTACACATTGACACATAGAACCAATGTTCATAGCCGGGGCACCATGCACACATTGACACATAGAACCAATGTTCATAGCCGGGGCACCATGCACACATTGACACATAGAACCAATGTTCATAGCCGGGGCACCATGCACACATTGACACATAGAACCAATGTTCATAGCCGGGGCACCATGTATACATTGACACATAGAACCAATGTTCATAGCCGGGGCACCATGCACACATTGACACATAGAACCAATGTTCATAGCCGGGGCACCATGCACACATTGACACATAGAACCAATGTTCATAGCCGGGGCACCATGCACACATTGACACATAGAACCAATGTTCATAGCCGGGGCACCATGCACACATTGACACATAGAACGAATGTTCATAGCCGGGGCACCATGCACACATTGCCAATTAGGACCGATTTTTAATATTGGAGCTCATGTAACCATATCAACGTGATATGCAATATTGGATTACACTAAATGTTGCAGCTCAAATGGAAATTTAAAATGAAACATAATCTATTTACTTCAGCTATTCTAGAGTTTTGGGCACTACATTTATATAGACATATCATTGCCTGTATTTCGTGAAAATACAGCACTTTCGCTGCTGCGCTTAAACCACAGCTGAATTCCTGCACGAAGTGACTAAGACTATTCATCTGATGGTGCAGTTTTCTCATCTGTCTATCTATTCGCTAAACCCTTTGTTGTCTTTCAGCGTCACGGGTAGACGAGTTTTCTGGAGATGGCCCTCGTGTGTGTTGAGTATATTGTGGAGTTTGTCGCCTCTTTTATTTCGGTGGTCCATTGTTTTCGTGGTCAGCCTCTAGGTCTGCCTTCAGTGTATCTGTATAGCATAGCTTGCTGTGGTATGCTGTCTGATGTAGTCTGCTGTCTGATGGTAGTCTGCTGTCTGATGGTAGTCTGCTGTCTGATGGTAGTCTGCTGTCTGATGGTAGTATGCTGATATGTGTGTAAACCATTTTATCTGTTGTCTCTTAATATATTCCTTGATTGGGGGTGGTATCTGTTCTTTGTCTAATGTCTTCATTCCTCACTCTGTCTCTTAGTGATATACCTAAGATCCTGGGCAAGCACGCCATTTCAGCTGTCACAAGTTTACCTTTATCTTGTGATGTCGTTGTCCATGTTTGGCTTTGCTAACACAGCGTTGGTACAATAATTGTTTTGAATAGTGCTATTTTGATGCCAAAATCTACATTTTTGTTTCTGAATATTGGTGTCATCTTTCTTAGAGCTTGGTATGCTTTACTACATCTATTGTGTATTTCTATGCTGCTCTTGCTGTCTGTTGCTATATTGCTTCCTAGGTACGTGAATTCTGTCACTTGCTTAAGTCTTCCAATGTATGCTTCCAATGAATATATTGGTGTTTCTTCCTGTTCTTCCTATCTTCAATGTGTCGTCTTTATATTTATCTTCATGTTAAAGGTTTGGCATGTTTAATGTAAAAAGTTTTCTGATAAAAGGATAAATCCTCAGTGTTTTGGAACAAAACAACGCACTAAATATATGAGTGCTGGTGCAACACAGACCAATAAGAAAATAAAAACAGAAATAAGTAAAGAGAATTGCAACAAATTACATAACTCAATAACAGCATCAAAAACATTGCAGTTTTCTGCTGTTTTAGATGTAATCGTTTACTACAGCATGTTGATCTCACAAAGTTGATATGAACCTGCTCTAAAACTCCAATGGGGAATTCGCTTATTAAGTAAACTAACGTCTTCTATTAACTTTAACATGTGATAGTATCTGGTTGCAGAACCCTTCACAGGCAGGGGGTTTTACAGTAAGAAGTGAGAACCCTTCACATATAGCAAAATATGGACGGCGTGAAATGCAACACATTGAATGTTTTGCTCTTGCGTAAATGTTGTCACTATGGATGCTAGTGGCACACCATGCAAAGGTGTGTTTATCTAAGAAAGTGTCAAGCGACGATAAAACACAAACGTGTGTTTTTATAGGAACGTGTCAAGCTATGATCAAGTGCAACGTTTGTTTACCTAAGAACATGTCAGATAATAGACAGACGGGAATCATACCAGGTAGAAGCTTCCTGGTTGGTCTGAGGCAACGTGGGATTATTGTAACCAGACGGATCAATTTCTGATTGGTCAGAGCTTTTCCTCTGGGGAAATGAAAGCTTTTGATTGGTTGAAAGTTTGGAGAAACTTAGGAGTGGAGGAGGAAGAAGGATTGGATTATCGACTGCCGAGCGAGACGGTCTCCAGCAGTCGAGAATCCCAGGATCAGTCGAGAATCCCGGAGCAGTCGACAGGAACACACAGAGTCCCCCCGGACGTGTGTGGAGAGTTAGTACTTGTCTCACAGGAGACAAGTCCCTTGTTTGACTTCAACAACTGGAAACAAAGTTAGTTGACCAAAAAGTGAGATTAGTAGTAGATTAATGAGATGGTCTAGAATCTCACTAAGCTTGTACCAGAACGTGTGCTTAATTCTGGAAGTGTTAGAATAGTATGCAATCTTGACACTGTATAGTTTATATTGGCGATAGATTATACGTCTAGTAAAATAATGAGATAGTTCATAATCTCATTAAGCTCGTGTCATAACGTGCGCCTATAATTCTGGAAGTGTTAGAATAGTATGCAAATCTTGACATTGTATATTTTATATTGATGATATATTATACGTCTCGGAGATATCAATTACTCCAGAGTATAATATTGGTTGTGTCGTTGGTTTGAAGTTATATTAAACGACATTCTGATTATGTATTAAGAAGTGACTCTGTGTTCATTGATAAGCACTTATTAAAACCAAGAAGAGATCTACGTCAGCAGTCATTCTTGATCACCAGTCATTGTTGATCAAACATAGAACCCAGGGTTCGGATCGCAACAATAATAATAACACTTCTTCAAAACTAATATACTGTAACACATCATTCCTTCCTCGTCAAGAATATACTGTAACACATCATTCCTTCCTCGTCAAGAATATACTGTTACACTGAGGCCTAGGACCAGTACGTTCCCGGCCAACGCGAAGTGCTACCCTATACCTTATCATCACGAAGGCCATTTATACGTAAACACAGAAGTTTCAAAGAGAAAATCGGTGTGTTAAATTTATATTTTTCAAAGTTACGACGCGAGCTGTCGTGAATTCAGTTACCTGTTCGTTTAAGTAATCAGTGCGTGTGCAATTAGTAAAATTTCAAGGAACAGACGGACATGGATGTGAGTATGTCTTGCTAACTAATTATCACAGAACAGAGAGAAGTGAACAATTGTTATATAAATTACGAACAATCTATTACTATGTGGAGACTATAGTTAAATTCATAAATTCCCCGACAGGACCAGGACGACTGAGAGAAATGAACATTTGTTTTGGTGTTGAACATTAATAGGGAAGTTAACAATTAATTAGATATTGAGTTTATAAATGTCATTTCACAGAGATATATTGAGTTTATAAATGTCATTCCACAGAGATATATTGAGATCATATAATGTCATTCCACAGAGATATATTTAGTTTATAAATGTCATTCCACAGAGATATATTGAGTTTATAAATGTCATTCCACAGAGATATATTGAGTTCATAAATGTCATGCCCCAGAGATATATTGAGTTTATAAATGTCATTCCACAGAGGAGATAAGTAGCTACTTGACGTATTGGTTTCATGCATTTATATATATATATATGTCAATTTGATAAAATAACTCAAGTAGGATTGTTGTTCATACCTAGATTAGCGGTAGGCAGATTAAGGCTATCCAGGGTTAATAGTAGAGTTGAGAGAACGTCACAGCTAGTAACGAGAAACTCACAAAAGAGGTGTTGGTAGAAAATGGAACAAAAGGCCTTAGCCCCAGTAGCCGACAATGAAGAAGTAGAGAAGTCGGAGCTGCGCGAGTTAATACAAGCCTTAAGATGGCAAGGCTCGGCTACCGGTATTACGCCGTTCTCAGGGAACGAAGCGCACTTCAAGAGCTGGATAGCAGAGATAGAAAAGTGCGCGTTGTTGACAAGAGCCAGCGAATATAACAAGAAATTGTTAGCTCTGCAATCTAGCAACGGTCTAGTAGCAGAGACGATTAGGCTCAGGATAGAGAGAGTACCCGCAGAATCCTGGAAGGACTTCCAAGCGGGATTAGAACGGAGATATGGTGGACTCTCCGGAGCCGAATATGCGCTGGTAATGCTAACAAAGGTTAGACAAAACGTGGCTGAAACAGTGGAAGCTTTCGGAGACAGACTGTTACGTCTGGCAGAAGAAGCTTTTCCCCAGGAAATTGAGGAAAGAGGTGTAGGGAGAATACTCCTGCACTATTTTGTAGAAGGGTTGCTACCAGGAGCTATTAAACGTCACCTCATTCAAACCGATCCCAGCACACTAGACGATGCTCTCCGTTTAGCACAGACTAAGGAGCGCACTATGAAGTGGATCGAATTCAGGTTGGGCACGGAGCCCCATGAAAGGGAATCGGATATAGTAGAAAAGACGCTCCCACTAAACCAGGGGAGATTTGACAGATTCCTGGAAAGGAAACAGGAGTTTCCAGAGAGACGAGGCACGAGAACAGAGAGAAACCGAAGATGCTATGATTGTGGGCAGGTCGGTCACCTCAGGGCAGACTGCAGAAGGGGAGGATGGTACAGGCACAAATTTCCGCTAGATCAAAAATGTCGGGAAGAGACGAGATTCACCCAGCGATTCCTGGACGTCAGGAAACGACCGTTCCGCTCAGAGATAGGGGCCTACCAGAGAGTAGCCCAAGATACAGTACCCACAAGAAGAGGACAGGAGGTTGAACGGATAGGAGCAGTGGTCAGGAGGGACCAGAGGGGTCAGGTTATGAATATACAGAAAAGGGTAGTTGTAGCCAGGAACGGGCACACGAGAGGAACCAGGACGAACGAAATACCCAGTCGGACGTTTGCGAAACAGAACAGGGGCGACAGTAAGGCTAATTTCTCCTACTCGAGGCGGCGAGAGATAGATAGAGGAAACTGGCGAGTAAATGCCTTAAGAGTCCGACCGAGCAATAAAGAGAACCCGGATCGCACAGAGCGACCTATAGAAATCTTGAAGAAGTTAGAAGTCTGCAAGACAGACAAACGGAAGTCTGACAGTGAGATACAGACAGCAGAGAAGCTAACGGCCGTGCTTCAGACAGAGTTGATGTCTCTGAGTGAGGTAGCGAGAGAACATTCTGAAGAGATTCAGGAGCCCAGACCAGAGTCCAGGGTTCCGGATGAGCCAGCCACGGAAGAACACCTAGAGGAGGTGACGTCGGAAAGGCTCGAAGAGAACGAGGACGACAGCGCATCAGACCACGACACTGATGACGACGAAATCGCAGCGGATAACTACACTGATACAGACGAGTGCGAGTCACACGACAGCACCGAATCGGAACCGAGGACTCACAGTGAGACAGTTGAAGTGGTGGCACCACCTCAGCCTGCGGCGGACAGCACGGAGGACGCACCTTTCCGGAACACTCAGGCCGCGAGTAGACAACGGAACGACGTTGCAGACACCATTAATACCCAACCTACGATACAGGCGGTAAGGAGAAAACCGAGGAATGAGGCAGCGTTCAGATTAGCTCGCCAGATCGTTCTAGGTATAGATCATATGAAACAGAACTAAGATCGGAGACAGATCTCCGAACTAACCGGAAAGATGGCGAAAAGGTTTTTTTTAGGTAGTTTGCATATAACGTCCCATTAAATGTACAAAGTTGTAGCTTGATAAAAGACAGAATGGTTGGAGGGGTCACAGTTTTTCAATTATTATATCCGAAAAAATTTATGCTTGGCCTTCCGCCTCAGCAGAATTAAGTATAGACTTAGATTCGCCTCGACACAAAGCCGCATAAAGTTTTTTTGTGACAAGGGGGCGAGTGTGATAGTATCTGGTTGCAGAACCCTTCACAGGCAGGGGGTTTTACAGTAAGAAGTGAGAACCCTTCACATATAGCAAAATATGGACGGCGTGAAATGCAACACATTGAATGTTTTGCTCTTGCGTAAATGTTGTCACTATGGATGCTAGTGGCACACCATGCAAAGGTGTGTTTATCTAAGAAAGTGTCAAGCGACGATAAAACACAAACGTGTGTTTTTATAGGAACGTGTCAAGCTATGATCAAGTGCAACGTTTGTTTACCTAAGAACATGTCAGATAATAGACAGACGGGAATCATACCAGGTAGAAGCTTCCTGGTTGGTCTGAGGCAACGTGGGATTATTGTAACCAGACGGATCAATTTCTGATTGGTCAGAGCTTTTCCTCTGGGGAAATGAAAGCTTTTGATTGGTTGAAAGTTTGGAGAAACTTAGGAGTGGAGGAGGAAGAAGGATTGGAATTATCGACTGCCGAGCGAGACGGTCTCCAGCAGTCGAGAATCCCAGGATCAGTCGAGAATCCCGGAGCAGTCGACAGGAACACACAGAGTCCCCCCGGACGTGTGTGGAGAGTTAGTACTTGTCTCACAGGAGACAAGTCCCTTGTTTGACTTCAACAACTGGAAACAAAGTTAGTTGACCAAAAAGTGAGATTAGTAGTAGATTAATGAGATGGTCTAGAATCTCACTAAGCTTGTACCAGAACGTGTGCTTAATTCTGGAAGTGTTAGAATAGTATGCAATCTTGACACTGTATAGTTTATATTGGCGATAGATTATACGTCTAGTAAAATAATGAGATAGTTCATAATCTCATTAAGCTCGTGTCATAACGTGCGCCTATAATTCTGGAAGTGTTAGAATAGTATGCAAATCTTGACATTGTATATTTTATATTGATGATATATTATACGTCTCGGAGATATCAATTACTCCAGAGTATAATATTGGTTGTGTCGTTGGTTTGAAGTTATATTAAACGACATTCTGATTATGTATTAAGAAGTGACTCTGTGTTCATTGATAAGCACTTATTAAAACCAAGAAGAGATCTACGTCAGCAGTCATTCTTGATCACCAGTCATTGTTGATCAAACATAGAACCCAGGGTTCGGATCGCAACAATAATAATATACAGTAACACTTTCTCAAAAGTAAAATATTGTCTCCTCTACAAAAGTAACAACTGTAACACTTCCATCCGTTCCTTTCCTCCTCACAAGAATATACTGTTACAAACAGACTTGAAAAAACTACTTAGCGAATTGTCTTACCAGTATAGGATAACCATGCAGTGGATACCCTCTCAATGTGGAATACCAGGAAATGAAAAAGCAGACCAACTGGCTAAGGAAGGTGCTGCCGAAGACCAACCAGATATACCAATCACCTACCATCAGAAAAAACAGATGATCAAGTCAATAAGAAAGCCACAAACACCAACACAAGATGACTATCACATTATGAACAGACCAGAACAAGTTATAATTCTACGTCTCAGAACAGGACACAACCGACTCCGCAGTCACATGTATACAAAGTTCAAGATTGGCAGCACAGCCATGTGTACATGTGGACAGGCAGCACAGAGTGCCAAACATATACTTCAAGAGTGTTCTGAGCATGAAACGCTGAGGCAGACATATTGACCAGAGGAAACAACACTGGAATCAAAACTCTATGGGACACTGTATGAACTACAAAAGACAGTGAGTTTTATTAAGGAGACAGAATTACAGATATAGACATGTTTCAAGTGAACGACAGAAGAAGAATAAAAACAGCTAAAGCCCACCGAAGAAGGATGTGTTGGGAATTGGTGCAAATAAAATGGCGACACAACGCATTTCCATTCTCTAGACTACGTCATACTGGAAATCTAATAGGATCATGGTTCTGCTACAAGGGAGATTCAGCGGGAGTTTGAGAATGAACGCTGAATAAGAAGAAGAATCAGCTAAAGATAAGCCTTGAGATGGCTTTAGTTTCAATGGCAAGGTTTAACTTAATGAGGGGGAAACAACAAGTGCTAGAGTGAACATCACACTGTATAGTTCCCTAGTGCTTTCGGTGTGCTATCTGGTTGTGAGAGATCAACGATAACTGCAGATATGGAGAAACAGTTACAGGAATTAGAATATAAATGACGAATTCTACGATTCTCCAATATATAACATTTTAGACAAACAATAAAAACAAATGTGTAGAAATAAAATAGAAATGTATACAGATCTACTATATACAAGAACCATTATTTTAAATAGTAAAACGATGGAAAAGTACATGAGGTAAATACAAATAAAGTAAATAGGTTACTAGAAAACTATTAATATAAAATAATAAAATATAGAAAATAACAATAAAACAAAGAACAAATACAATTGTCAACGTGTCGGTCCAATTGGGACCTTTATCAAGACAACAAAAACAGTTAAGAACACAAAACCATAACGAATATATTTCTCCCAACAGAAACGTACATGGTTTGGACATGTATGTTGACATGATTCCTTGTCATGAACAATATCACTCACACTCGGCTACAACGTTGAAGATAGAAAAGGGGAGGACTCTTATGCAATGTGGTACGCCGATCACATTAACGGGTTAGGCATTTATAGAAAGATCAGTCAATTCCTCTTTTGCCAAGTTTGGCACATAGGGCGGATGTCATAGTTCTCCATGCCTGTCGGTCAGTTGCCAAGGATTGCAGGTTTTATGCATTTATGCCTGTTGATTTTAATTCATTCATAAATGTTCTTCTGAGCGTTGTTTTTGGTCTTCCCTGTTTCCTTTCTCCGTCTGGTGTCCACATGAAGGCTTGTCGTCGTTCAGCTTTCTTTGTCATTATTATAGCTACACCTGCATAGTTTAAACTGTCATTTCTTCCTGAGTAAATTTTATGCATTTCATCAGTTGATAGAAAAAGTTTTTCTGATTCTGTCCACCTGGATTCACACACACACACACCAAGAATGTCCACACCTTCTCATTTCACAACAAACTTGAGATATTTTTCCGGTCTGATACAAAGTCCTCACGTTCCAATAACCGAATTTTAAAATTTTCTTGCGCAATTAAGAATTTGTTGGAATATTAATTGATGAATTCATTTTGCTTAGAACTATAACATCGCTACAGAAACACTGGGAGTTTTACAATGACAATTTGTTAAATCGTCGATTAACGTTACAGAAACACTGGGAGTTTTACAATGACAATTTGTTAAATCGTTGATTAACGTTACAGAAACACTGGGAGTTTTAGAATGACAATTTGTTAAATCGTCGATTAACGTTACAGAAACACTGGGAGTTTTACAATGACAATTTGTTAAATCGTTGATTAACGTTACAGAAACACTGGGAGTTTTACAATGACAATTTGTTAAATCGTTGATTAACGTTACAGAAACACTGGGAGTTTTACAATGACAATTTGTTAAATCGTTGATTAACGTTACAGAAACACTGGGAGTTTTACAATGACAATCTGTTAAATCGTCGATTAACGTTACAGAAACACTGGGAGTTTTACAATGACAATTTGTTAAATCGTTGATTAACGTTACAGAAACACTGGGAGTTTTACAATGACAATTTGTTAAATCGTTGATTAACGTTACAGAAACACTGGGAGTTTTACAATGACAATTTGTTAAATCGTTGATTAACGTTACAGAAACACTGGGAGTTTTACAATGACAATTTGTTAAATCGTCGATTAACGCTACAGAAACACTGGGAGTTTTAGAATGACAATTTGTTAAATCGTCGATTAACGTTACAGAAACACTGGGAGTTTTACAATGACAATCTGTTAAATCGTTGATTAACGTTACAGAAACACTGGGAGTTTTAGAATGACAATTTGTTAAATCGTCAATTAACGTATCCACAAGAATCAAGAACAGAAACACACGTCCACCATTTTGAAACTGGTAACCGGAACTCCCCTATAGATACTATAGGAACTCCCCTATAGATACTATATGAACTCCCCTATAGATACTATATGAACTCCCCTATAGATACTATATGAACTCCCCTATAGATACTATATGAACTCCCCTATAGATACTATAGGAACTCCCCTATAGATACTATAGGAACTCCCCTATAGATACTATAGGAACTCCCATATAGATACTATAGGAACTCCCATATAGATACTATATGAACTCCCCTATAGATACTATATGAACTCCCCTATAGATACTATATGAACTCCCCTATAGATACTATAGGAACTCCCCTATAGATACTATAGGAACTATAGATAGATAGATCAACGTTATTACCTGCCATATTTTCATGGAACTTTGCTGCAAAATATCTTCATCATCTGTCTCGTGCTGTAGTGCCGCACTCTAACAGACTGTATCTTGTCTATCTGTCTCGTGCTGTAGTGCTGCAATCTAACAGACTGTATCTTGTCCATCTGTCTCGTGCTGTACTCTAACAGACTGTATCTTGTCCATCTGTCTCGTGCTGTAGTGCTGCACTCTAACAGACTGTATCTTGTCCATCTGTCTCGTGCTGTAGTGTTGCACTCTAACAGACTGTATCTTGTCCATCTGTCTCGTGCTGTAGTGCTGCACTCTAACAGACTGTATCTTGTCCATCTTAAATGTTTCCTTCACGTAGGTATCTGTCTCTCTCTCTCTCTCTCTCTCTCTCTCTCTCTCGTTTGCCATATTTCAACTTTATCTTCAAGTAAAGCTATCGTAAAGATGTCATATCTTATATTTCCAAAATATTACCTTTAGAATATTTGTAATTCATTGAACAGCCGCTATTTTTTATGCATAGTGTTTGATGACATATTTGTTCTCTTTATAAGAATTTCTCCCGATTTCTCCCTATTTATCGCGGGGGGAACGAGTGAAAATAACCTGCTTCTTCGTCTTCTAAGTTGGTTCTCAAACTTCTGCTGGTTTGCCGGCTGCAATCCGGCAAATTAAATACTATATCATGCCGAAGACGGATTTGTCGGGCCATTGGCGCAAATAAACCGGCGAAACAACTTATTTCCATTCTGTGGAATACATCCTGCTGGAAATCGAGTAGCATTATAGTCCTGCTACAAGGGAGATCCAGCGGGAGTTTGAGAATGTGTCCTGCTACAAGGGAGATCCAGCAGGAGTTTGAGAATGTGTCCTGCTACAAGGGAGATCCAGCGGGAGTTTGAGAATGTGTCCTGCTACAAGGGAGATCCAGCGGGAGTTTGAGAATGTGTCCTGCTACAAGGGAGATCCAGCGGGAGTTTGAGAATGTGTCCTGCTACAAGGGAGATCCAGCGGGAGTTTGAGAATGAACGCTGAAAAAGAAGAAGAAATACTATATATCACAGTTTACAACTATTCTGTTATTTATGCGTTACGCCTGACAAAATGTACTTCATGATAAGTAATCATTATTATGAACGAGGACATTGTGGATGAACGAGAATGTTATTGTGAGTTGTAATATTGCAAGAAGTAATTATGTAACGGTGTAGATAGTGGAGTAGGTGGAGATAGTGGATATAGAGATAGTAGAGCAGAGGTGTGCTCTGCAGATAGTAGAGCAGAGGTGTGCTCTGCAGATAGTAGAGCAGAGGTGTGCTCTGCAGATAGTAGAGCAGAGGTGTGCTCTGCAGATAGTAGAGCAGAGGTGTTTTTTGATAGCATATATCGACCATATCTGTAAACTAACAAGTACCAACGAAGAAGATAACATAAAAGACAAATTGAACGAACTACTCTTTACAGACGCCCAAGTACTAATAGCGACATCAGAAGAACAATTGCAAGAACATATGAACAGACTCCACACAACATGTCAAAAATTTAACATGAAGATCAATATTGAAAAGACCGAAATAATGGCAATAGCAAAGAAAGAAAGAAATATCACTATCTCCATCGATGATAAACACCTTAAACAGGTAAAGGAATTCACTTACTTAAGAAGTATTATAACGAGTGAAGGGAAAAACATTAAAGAGATACACAATAGATGGAACAAAACATACTAGCTCCTTGGACAGATGACACGTATTTTTAAGAACAAAAATGTAAACATAGACACTGAAGTTGCATTATACAAGACTATTATTATTCCATCACTTTGTTACCAGTGTCAAACCTGGACAATGACAGAACAAGACAAAAGAAAATTAGTGACAGCAGAAATTACATGTCTACGAAGAATA
This sequence comes from Meghimatium bilineatum, assembly GCA_034231615.1. Lineage (NCBI taxonomy): Eukaryota > Metazoa > Mollusca > Gastropoda > Stylommatophora > Philomycidae > Meghimatium > Meghimatium bilineatum. The sequence continues at coordinate 49,183,381 of CM067308.1, forward strand.
CTCGGAGTGTCATGAAGAGATAGAATTAGAAACGATAACATCAGACAGATAATCAAAACAATACCAGTATTGGAACACATCAAAAGACAACAGATCAAGTTGTTTTCACACTTCTCCAGACTACCAACAGATAGCATGACACAAATGGCCATTACACGTAGACATCGCGGCTATAAAGCCACAAGCAGACCATGTAAAAGATGGATCACAGTAATCAAAGAAGCCACAGGAACAAACAAACATGGATGACAGATGAAATATTCGAGAAAATGTCAGAAAGACAGCTAAAAATACCCCAAAATACTCAATTATAGACAAGGAGGTACGTAACATGTGCAGAACAGCGAAAAAACAATGGCTAGATACAAATGCAGTGAAATAGAGATGTCTATACAACAGAATACAAAATTAATGCATAAGTAAGGAGATAAGGCTGATCACAAATAAGAACAATCCTTTAAATGGGGGTGGCTGCATTAAAGATAAAAATTGGAAAAATTATATTTTATAAAACAGAAGTACTTAAAAGATGGGCCGATTATGTGACAGAGAACTGTTTGACGACCAACGGAACAAAAAACCACCAACACACAACAACGATTGACCATCAATACTGAAAGCAGAGTAGAACATGCAATAAAATCAAAATTTGGAAAGGCTGCAGGCTCTGACAACATAACAATAGAAATAATAAAAACTCTAAATGATTTTGGTGTGGATACTATCACCGAACTTTGCAATGACATATTTGAAACATGCCACAAAAAGACATAACATCATCAATATTCATACCACTACCTAAGAAGCCCAGAGCTGTAGACTGTACAGAATATAGAACAATAAGTCTAATGAGTCATTTAACTAAAATACTTCTCAAGATAATACATGACAATTAAACACAAGATAAAAAAAACGTCAAGGACATCCTGAACAAGCACGGTCATAGCACAGCCAAAGCCACACATCTGGCTCTAGAATGCAAGCTCGAACTCCAATCACCCCTACTGTTAACGGCAAGCGTGGATAACAAACCACCTGGGGAAAGACAATAGATCATTTTAAAGATTTAAGAGAAGCATTCAGCCCTTTTATATGTAGATTCCTTCCAGGATTGCTGACAGGGATTAATCTAATTTTATGTAGACCCTTTCCAGCCTTTTCAGAATTTCAGACACGAGATTCAGCCCGTTTATTTGTAGCATACTCATGGACTGTAAACAAGTAATGGCAAAGTCGCCAACGGAATAAAAGACTCTCCAACTTGCAATGTTGTATCCAGCAGCCACATCGAGCAAAACATACATCCGGGACTTGCATAAATTATGAACAAACCTCACCATCAAGAGTAATGCCAGAGAAGTACTAGTCTGGAGAATCTGGAGTACTGGTTTAAAGAAGGACTTCTTCTTCTTCTGCGTCCGTTCTCAAACTCCTGCAGATCATCAGGATGTAATCCGGAGAATGGAATGCGTTGTGTTTACAGCATTGCTGCGATATCTGCTCCTTTCGGCCGGACACATCCGACTTCAGCATGGCTTTGGGTCACTTACCCTATATGGGATGGAACAGCCAACTCCATCCCATAACCTCCTTAGTCGCCTCGTACGACATGCATGGAAGGTAAACAGTGTTGCTATTCTTTGCTCAACTTTTGGGCCCCGTCAACACACGGGCGAGAGAAGTGCTAATCTGGAGAAGTACTAGTTTGGAGAAGTACTAGTCTGGAGTTAGAGTAAAACTCCATTGCCTGGAACAGGGACAAAAAGAAATTCCCACTCCCTCCTGGTTTCATCATCATCATTTTTTTTACCATTATCACTTCCATCATCATCGCGCGTGTGTTGTCGGAAGCTGAAAGGGGAGCAAATAATATCATTACTGTTTACTGTTCATGCATGTCGTAAGAATATACTAAGGCACGATTGTGGTGAATTTAACTATTCCATTAATATAAAATAGACATCCGGGACGCAAACGTTCTAAAAACTCTCACCATCAAGAGTAATGCCATAGAAGTACTATTAGCAATGAACAAATAAACTATAAAAGAGAATTGAAGTTGAGATATGAATATATAGAAGAATACGCATAATGTCATGGAAAGAGAAGAAAACAAACAAAGAGACTCTAATAGACTCTAACCCTAACCCTAACTCTAATAACACTTGGTATGAAGAAAGAACTGTTAAAGGAAATAAAGATCAAACAAATAAAGCATACTGGACATTAAAAGGCAAGACACCTTGTTAAAGATCTTGCCTGAAGAGAATTGAAAGAAGCGAGCAAGATGTAGGTAGAGATACGATTGGGAGGGGGGTATGAAGAGATGGTCAGGTTACAGTCTAGAAGAGTGCACCCACAAAGCAAGAGGTAGGTAGAGATACGATTGGGAGGGGGGTATGAAGAGATGGTCAGGTTACAGTCTAGCAGAGTGCACCCACAAAGCAAGAGGTAGGTAGAGATACGATTGGGAGGGGGGTATGAAGAGATGGTCAGGTTACAGTCTAGCAGAGTGCACCCACAAAGCAAGAGACATGGGATGTTAGACGTTCATTGCAACCAACCTTCGTTGCGGAGACGGCACTTAATGATGATGATGATATCACTCTTTCTGAAACTGTAGCCAAGTAAAAAAAAAAAATTGGTATCATGTTTTGTAAACGTGCCTACCTTTTTTGCGGAAAGCAAACAGAAATAAATTTTAAGAGTTAGGCAAACCTGTTTTTTGGTGTTTTTTTAAAAATCGATTATATCCCTTAGTTATAATTATCCATCAATGGGCGAAACTATTTACTTAGTTTAAGATTCAGAAAGTTGTTACCACATTTTTCCGATAGTTACCAATACAGTGAAAACACCACCAGGAACTGACCATTCACATGAACTAACTGAACACATCATCCTCATCCTCAAGTGCCGTCTCCGCAACGAAGGTTGGCTGCAACAGATTTCCAACATCCCCTGTCTCTTGTTTTGGTGGTGCACGCTGTTAGACTGTAACCTGTCATCTTGTGATATTACTCTCCCACTGGTATCTCTGCCTACCTCTTGCTCGCTTCCCTTTGACTTTACCCTCAAGTAAGATCTTCAATAAGGTGTCATGTCTTTTAATGTGTCCTAAATATTTTATTTGCCTGATTTTATTTCGCTTAGTAATTCTTTCTTCATATTAAGTGTTTTAGCACATCTTTATTTGTTTTCTTCTCTTTCCATGATGTTCTCCATATTCTCCACATCTCAAAGGCAAATTGTTTAGATGTTACTATTATCCTCATGTCATTGAAGGTACTTTTGGCAATTCCTATTCTCCTTTTAATTTATGTTTCACATCTGCCATCATTTGTGACTATGTGTCCAAGATATTGATAATGTATTACTTGTTGTAGTTTCTCTCCATGTATGTTTATGTTTAGCTCTTGTTCTTCTGTGTCCTTGCTGATTATCATGGTTTTTGTTTTTTGGGATATTTATACCTAGTCCATATTCATTAGGTAAAGCTTCAATGTGGTAATAAAGTTTTGCTAATAACACGAAACACACATAGGCACACACACAAATCGACCGAAAGGCCTTTATCAAGGATCACAAACATATAAATCAAAGACGACAAGTAAGGACGACACAACTTGCGTTCACATGTCGAAATTAAGTTGTAAGTTGGCCGAAATGATAGAAATGATGTCAAAGGTGACACAAACAGGAAATGTACAGAAATAGAAAGTATACAAAAACAGAACTGAATACATGTTAAAACAAGACCGAGAAATGACGATATTACATATATCAAACAACCCGATATTATGCATATGTCAAGCGCTCATTCATACTCAAAAGTTACAGAGTGCCAAATTCATATATATAGCGGTTCTCAAGAGCCACACGGGTTCAGTCGACGGAGAAGCATGCTTTGATGGTCGTCACCTGAATATCCTGGGCGCCCCGATGGCTTTGTTCGTTGAAATGAACGTCCACAAGATAGCCCGAATGGTGTTTGATGATGTGTAGGTGCTCGCACAAACGGTCAGCAAGCCTCCTACCAGTCATAATTATGTACGTCATGGTGCAGCGCTTGCAGATGATAGTATAGGTGACATTCCAGGACACACAGGAGAAACTCTCCTCAAAGAAGAGAGTGGCAGTGGGGAATGTGACGAACCGGGTCTGGGTAACATACGGACAGGTGTAGCATCTAGGGCGATTGCAGCTGATATTGCCAGAATGAAAGGGGACGTCAGGACTAAGATGACTCCGAAGCAGTAAATCCCTGAGGTTCTTGTCCCGTTTGTACGCAACCAGAGGGGGGGGGGGGCACAAAAGATTTCACGCGTCTCAGGATTATACTGGAGAAGGGGAAGGTGTCGGAGTAGAACATGACGAACAGCAGCGCTATGCGGGTGGAAAGTCAGGACAGGTTTGACCCTGTCAGAGGGAGAAGACCTCTGAGTGTTAGAGAGGGTATCCTGACGGAAGAGGCTGCACACCCGAGACAGGGCAGACTGAATGACCCTTTCGGGGTATAAACGGCAACAGAAGAAGTCAATCATCTCGTGGGCTTTCTCGAGAAAGTCATCATCACCACTGCACAGAGCCCGGAGACGAAGAGGTTGAGAGAATGGAAGGGAATCACGGCAGACCGAAGGATGAGATGAGGTATATAGGAGAAAACTGTGGGCATCAGTCGGTTTGTAGTGTACCAATGTGTTAAGACAGGAAGGTTGGACAGTGATAGATATGTCCAGAAAGTTTAGGAACTAACTAACTAACTAACTAATTAACTAACTACTGTATTCCATTCCTGTTGTCTTTTGTGTCTTCCATATTACATTGAACAGTCTGTGTAACCACTTTATAACTGTAACTGTTTTTGTTATTTCTATAGGTATGCAGTATATTCCTGATGCTTTGTTATTTGGTGCATGTTTAATTACGTCTTCAAATTTTGATATTGTCAGGATGTATGGTTCCATGTTTTCTTCTCTTGTACTCATTGTTGTTATTACTTCTCCTGCCTTTAAATTTAACAGCTGAGTGAAGTAATGTTTCCATCTTTCCATGATTTCTTTGGGCTTATTTAGTATGTTGCCATGTTCATCGTTGATTATTTCTGTTGTTTCGTGTCTTTTTTGTTTCTCATGTTTTGTACTTTCTTGTAGAACAGGGGTCGGGAACCCATGGATCGCGAGCCAGATGTGGCTCTATTGATGACTGCATCTTGCTCGCAGACAAATGTTCGATCATTAAAAAATGTTTCTTTAGACTCTTTTGATCTACATGTTAATGTCATATCAATATTTCATTCTACAAATGAGCTAAAGTCTACTGCAGCTCAACACCAGAAGTCGCATTAATGGTAAGAAATACTCATTATTGATTAGCAACAGCATAACAATGTTATTAAAAAGAATTCAGAGACATAATTATTGTACTTTTAGTGTTGAAATTACACAGAATGCAGACATTTACTTGAATTGTTAGTTTCAAACATGATGTATGGCTCTCACAGAATTACTTTTCAAAATATGTGATTTCCATGGCTCTCTCAGACAAAAAGGTTCCCGAACCCTGTTATAGAACATCTTTGGTGCGTTTTGTCTATCCTTGTTAAGTATTTCTCCTTATTATTGCCACACCTTAATTTTTGCACATTTTATGCATTTCTTGGTGTTAATCTGTGCTGTCGTATGCTAAGTAGTCTTCATGCGTTTTGGTTGTTGTCCATTTCTTATTTTTTTTCTTTTTTTTAATTTTTCGTTGCGGTCTTAACTTCTTCTGTCTACTGTCACGTGATCAGATATTCCTAGATGACAAAAGATGTTAGTCAAAGAAGTGTTGAGGGTGGGAGAATAAGACATGGTTGAATAATATCAAGGACTGCACAGGGTGTGAAGTTTCAAAATTTATTAGGACGGTAAAGGATAGAGATGCGTAGAGATCTTGCTACAACAAATGTTTCAATATGATAACCCTACAATATGATAACCCTACAATATGATAACCCTACAATATTATAACCCTACAACTCTGACGGGTTATGAGTTTTATTATTATTATTGTAATTATTATTATTGTTATTATTATTACTATTATTATTATTATTATTATTATTATTATTGTTTTTGTTATTATTATTATTTTTATTATTGTCGTTATTATTATTATTATTATTGTTTTTGTTGTTATTATTATTTTTATTATTGTCGTTATTATTATTATTATTATTATTATTATTATTATTATTATTATTATCTAAACATGTGTGTTTTTATCCGCTCTGGGAAGGCCTCTCCTGAAAGCATAACACACTGAGATTTTGAGCTTTCTGAGTATGAAATAAAATTCCTCCCCGTTGAACAAAATGATAAAACAGCTATATTGTTCATAATTTCTAGTGATCGAAACTAATATTTTACATCGATGCCACTTAATCAATGACACGTAACAGCCGGTAACATAAAACATCAGATGATAGTAAACTATTTAAACCAAGTTTTCCGTAGCTTTCAAAACATATGGAAGATTTGAAGTCACTAGTTACTGTCTGCTTGCTGGTAAATATTTCACACAGTGAGTCTATAAACAACAAAATAATGTAAAAAAATGATACTATTAGTGTGATGGTATTAACACTCTATTACAGCATTTTAAGTTTTTCCACAATAAAAGTATGCTTACTAAAAATTTCAAGTGTATTAGGTTCAGTTATGCATAGTTTGTTTAACAAATTGGAAAACTTGTATATTAATGTTTATATGGGCTTGGAAAGTGCCGATGTAGATAAAATATTATAGAGAAAAGAGCCGATATAGAAAAATATGCTCTTCTAATTGTTATACTATTTTAATATTCTTCTTCTAAATGTTATACATTTTTTAATGTTCTCCTAAATGTTATACTGTTTTAAATGTTTTTCTTCTTAATGTTATAATTTTTAATGTTATATTTCTTAATTTTACACTTCTTCTTAATGTGCTTTTACTTAATGTTATAATTCATAATGTTATACTTCTAATGGTATACTTCTTAGTGTTATACTTCTTAGTGTTATACTTCTTAATGTTATACTTCTTAATGTTATACTTATTAATGTTCTTCTCTTAGTGTTATACTTCTTAATGTTATACTTCTTAATGTTATACTTCTTAATGTTATACTTATTAATGTTCTTCTCTTATTTTTATACTTTTAAATGTTCTTCTCTTAATTGTATACTTCTTAACGTTCTTCTTCTTAATGTTATACTTATTAATGTTATTCTCTTAATTGTATGTTGTCTATCACCAGGTGAATGATGGTTCGCACTTGCTATTAATTGTAGGGGTGGGAGCTTAAGCTGTCGTTCCAAAGCCAGATGTGTCGCCGTGGTTGCCCCTAGTCCATGTTTGTTCAAGGTTATCTTGATGTTTTCCATCCACAGTTTTCTTGGTCTACATTTGACTGTTCTGACGCCTATTTAGAGTAAAAAATGCAGGACTTCGAATAATCATATGAGGGATGAAAACCACCCCAATCCACGCAGTGGAATAATACGTAAACATCCGCCCACTGGATGACAGAAGAGGAGTTCTTGTGGAAAGGGAATCAAACGCATGCGAAACCATCCGATGCATGGACAAATTTCTAGATCAACCACCATCAAGCTGAAGAGAACCAGCTTCTGTCACATCTCCAACCATCTCCATCACCCACCATCAAGCTGAAGAGAACCAGCTTCTGTAACATCTCCAACCATCTCCATCAACAACATAAAGATATCCTCACAAACCTCCAAACTGAAATTGAAACACTAACGGATTTTGAAGAGCCAGACAATAGTCTGACAAAATAGTGTAATCACACATAAATAGCGTTGTCTGTTGATATCTTTGGAGGTGGTCTGTTGCATCATGTTGGTCTTCCACTTTCATATGTTTCGTCCACTTTGTTGTTTATGTGCTCTGGATTATTGTTTTTGCTTCTCGGTAGGACAGTGGGTGCCTGTGATGTTTCATTTCGCTTTCTGTTTTTGACAGAGCAACCACTTTTTCATTTCACATGATCCCACAGTGTGATGGTATCTATTGAAGGGCAATACATGATTCTTTTTGGATATGTCTTATCTCATGTCTGATGGTGCGCAGAAGGTTTTAATTTCTGTTGTTCTGGATTGATTCAAGTAGGAATCTGCAATCTGTGAACATAGCTATCTTCTTTGGTATTGGCAGTCCTGGTTCGGTGAAGACTTGTAATGCTTGATAGAGTACTACTGCTTCGGCTCTACAGTTAGAGGAGTGTTTCCCGGTTGGAAAAGCTCTTGATATTATCTTCCCGTCTTTGAGTCTTATAAGAATTCCACCTCCTCCAATCCTTACTGCTCCCTCTGCCGATCCATCTGTATAGACATGCGTCCATTCTTTGGGCTTATATTTTATTTGTATCTTTAATTGCAATGCTTTTAGTTAAGACATAGTCTGATATTCTTTATTAATCATTCCAAGAAACTGTGATATTATGGAGACGTTTTGGAGACTATTGTCTGGCTCTTCAAAATCCGTTAGTGTTTCAATTTCAGTTGGGAGGTTTGTGAGGATATATTTATCTTGTTGATGGAGATGGTTCGAGATGTGACAGAAGATGGTTCTCTTCAGCTTGATGGTGGGTGATGGAGATGGTTGGAGATGTGACAAAAGATGGTTCTCTTCAGCTTGATTGTGGTTGATGGAGATTGTTGGAGATGTGACAGAAGATGGTTCTCTTCAGCTTGATGGTGGTTGATGGAGATGGTTGGAGATGTGACAGAAGATGGTTCTCTTCAGCTTGATGGTGGTTGATGGAGATGGTTGGAGATGTGACAGAAGATGGTTCTCTTCAGCTTGATGGTGGTTGATGGAGATGTGACAGAAGATGATTCTCTTCAGCTTAATGGTGTGTGATGGTTGGAGATGTGACAGAAGCTGGTTCTCTTCAGCTTGATGGTGGGAGATGGTTGGAGATGTGACAGAAGCTGGTTCTCTTAAGCTTGATGGTGGTTGATGGAGATGGTTGGAGATGTGACAGAAGCTGGTTCTCTTCAGCTTGATGGTGGGTGATGGAGATGGTTGGAGATGTGACAGAAGCTGGTTCTCTTCAGCTTGATGGTGGTTGATGGAGATGGTTGGAGATGTGACAGAAGATGGTTCTCTTCAGCTTGATGGTGGTTGATGGAGATGGTTGGAGATGTGACAGAAGACGGTTCTCTTCAGCTTGATGGTGGTTGATGGAGATGGTTGGAGATGTGACAGAAGCTGGTTCTCTTCAGTTTGATGGTGTGTGATGGTGGAGATGTGACAGAAGCTGGTTCTCTTCAGTTTGATGGTGTGTGAGGGTTGGAGATGTGACAGAAGCTGGTTCTCTTCAGCTTGATGGTGTGTGATGGTTGGAGATGTGACAGAAGCTGGTTCTCTTCAGCTTGATGGTAGTTGATGGAGATGGTTGGAGATGTGACAGAAGCTGGTTCTCTTCAGCTTGATGGTGGTCTAACTAGAAATTTGTCCATGCATCGGATGGTGTCGCATGCGTTTAATAGTTTCCCTTTCCGCAAACACTCCACTTGGAGTGGAGTCATCCAGTGGGCGGATGTTTACGTGTTGTTCAATTGCATGGATTAGAATGGTTTTCATTTCTCCTGGGATTAGTCAAATTCTAGATAGGCGATCAGAATGAAAGTATATGTCATCAAATAATGTTATGGATAGAAATGATTCTTTTTTAATTACTGCCAAAACACAACAACAACAAAAGAGAGATTGTCTTCACCATTCAATGTTGACGGATACGACTTAATCTTCTAGATTAGCAACTTTTAGAAATTAAAATTTTAATTACATTTCACTGAATTCAAGCTCGTATCGGTATATTTCTGCTGGGAGTCTGTGTACACACTTAAGAAGCTAGATATTTTTCTTACAATTTTTGACCTAAAATTTTTCATAAATAGTTTGACTCTATATAGTTTGACTCTATATAGTTTTCATAAATAGTTTGACTATATATAGCAAACAATACATTTTCTATAACAGTCTGAGAACTGATCCCAAAAAGCGTCACATGTCTTGATTTATCTGACTGACAATTTGTCAATTTTGCGTGTAATTTATGTTGCCAGCCAACGAAATTCACGGACAAAAGTTATATTGGTCAAGACAAGTGATGCTGTTTGGGATCATATCGCAGGAAAATGTTCTGGAAAAGAACTTGACCCAGCTTCTAAAACGAATGCTAAGAAAAGTGACAGATTCATTACTGGAAAAGAGTCAGAAAGAGAATTCCAAGAAATTTCGATGCGATAGCTTAATATTTTCTGCAAGTCATACAGCTACTGCTGAGTCGCATAGCATACAATGTTTTGAAGATTAACGCGACATATATGTGCATATCAGGAATACAAAGCAGACAATGGAAACCGTGCAGTAGAAGCAGTAGCTTCCATACATACATACATACATACATACATACATACATACATACATACATACATACATACATACATACATACATACATACATACATACATACATACATACATACATACATACATACATACATACATACATACATACATACATACATACATACATACATACATACATACATACATACATACATACATACATACATACATACATACATACATACATACATACATACATACATACATACATACATACATACATACATACATACATACATACATACATACATACATACATACATACATACATACATACATACATACATACATACATACATACATACATACATACATACATACATACATACATACATACATACATACATACATACATACATACATACATACATACATACATACATACATACATACATACATACATACATACATACATACATACATACATACATACATACATACATACATACATACATACATACATACATACATACATACATACATACATACATACATACATACATACATACATACATACATACATACATACATACATACATACATACATACATACATACATACATACATACATACATACATACATACATACATACATACATACATACATACATACATACATACATACATACATACATACATACATACATACATACATACATACATACATACATACATACATACATACATACATACATACATACATACATACATACATACATACATACATACATACATACATACATACATACATACATACATACATACATACATACATACATACATACATACATACATACATACATACATACATACATACATACATACATACATACATACATACATACATACATACATACATACATACATACATACATACATACATACATACATACATACATACATACATACATACATACATACATACATACATACATACATACATACATACATACATACATACATACATACATACATACATACATACATACATACATACATACATACATACATACATACATACATACATACATACATACATACATACATACATACATACATACAGCTAGGATATGGCACTCCCAGACCAATCAGAAGAAGAAACAATATTGAGACAAATACGCCTGAGATAGACCGCCAATTTTTGATGAGAACGGCGTATTTTCATGAGCGGATAAAACAATAACGTTTGTCTCAAATAATCGTGTTTCATCTACACAATGACGATTCTAGTATCGTTCAGACTAAATTAGTAGGCAGCCATGATGCATAACTGATTCCAACAATGTCGTCGAAAAAATGTTTGTGTACTAATGATTTATGCAGATATCGTAGTCTTGTACTTGTTTGACACGGTGTAACATGCATCATGTTCTTATATAATGAAGAACACGTATCTATTCCCAGTGTCTTCGTCAGACACTTCTCTACGACTGCATTATTTGTAATCTGTCTTCTTAATGTGTCCTGTTTCTATAACACACACCACACAATTTAGCTACCTTTTACAGTCAGATGTGTTCCGTCATTGCCCGTATAAAACACACAGCCTGCATTCGTGCTCTATCTAGATTTGGCAGAAGAATTCAGACAAGAAACTGCAAGACAGAAGCGGACACGTAGAAAAGAAAAAACATCTCAACCTCACACAGATACCTTCTATTGTTGTCAATTCTGTAAAAGAACATTTTGTGCGCGCATTGGACTTGCTAGTCATTTAAAAACGCACTATTAACTTTATTATTTATTGTTATTATTATTATGGTTGAGTTTTTGGTCATCGTCGATCACGACGGACGAACATCATCATCATCTAGATTACGTTTTGATAGAATCTAGTAAAACCAAATTTTTCCGTGCTCTAAATGGGAACAAAGCAAAGCAACATTGTGACCTGCCGTACAAGCTGTAGTAGGCAACCAAGAATATATGAGTGCAGGATTGACTGCCCCCATCTCAGAAGCGAAAATAAAAGACCCAAGTGCAATGCTGAAGTCGGATATGTTAGCAGTGGCGTAGCGATGGGGGGGGCGGAGGTGCGGACCGCCCCGGGCGGCATCATCGGGAGGGCGGCAAATTTTCAAAAACTAAATATCCAGCTACTAAATTAACAATTCCTTACTTGACAATGACAACTATGACAAAATAACCTTTCCCAAAAATAGTATTCAAAATATGAAACAATAAAATGAACCCGGAAAAGTGCAGTTGGTTTGTGTTTATGGTGTTATTTAAGTTTATATAAAAATAATTTATGTGCGGCAAAATGTACAAATATTATGTTATATGAGAAATAAAACTGGATAATTAAGCTAACTCTGAACATAAATATATAGCAGCATTCCACTAGAAGCATATGAGTTTGCAAATAGACAAATAGAACATGCGAAAAATTATACAACCCTAGATAATACAAAAACCAGATGTGCTTATTGCGTCTGAGGAAATCCTAAAAAATATTCTTTTTTTATAAAAACAAAGGGATGACTATAACCGTCCCTGCCAAAGTCAGATGTAAACAGATGGTTTTACACGTAATATGTTCAATGTTTGTTGTGATCGACTGATGGTACATTTTGTGAATCCTCTCACTCCCAGCCTAAATCGCCGAATATTTTATGGTTTTTCCCAAGATGTACGGCTGTATGGGAGTACATCGACATCCACGGTTTTTTATGTATTTTTTGTGGGAGAGACATGTTTTCTTATAACGTTCCATGTCGGATCGCAACCTGATACTTTCTGACCTTTTAGTTTTCTGCAAGATCTCAATAAACCATAAAGGGGCGTGCCCGCTGTGACGCCCACTGACTATGCAATTGCAATTAGAGCGCTTAAAGGGAGAGAAGAGAGACCTTTAAATTGTCATTGATCATTCAGGAGAAAATAGAAATTCCATAGGTAGACATCATCATCATCAGATGCTGTCTCTGCAACGAAGGTTGGATGCAACAGACCTCCAACATTTCCTCTCTCCTGTTTTGGTTGTGCACTCTGCTAGACTGTACCCTGTTCATCTTGTGATGTTACCCTCCCACTTGTATATCTACCAACCCATTGCTCGCTTCCCTTTGACTTTACCTTCAAGTAAGGTCTTCATTGTGAGTTATATCATAGTTATCTATATATACGTTGTATCTCTTGTTTGTCTTGCAGCGTCAGGGGTAAACGAGTTCTCTGGAGATGGCCTTCTTGTGTGATGTGTGTAAACTTGTTCCTGTTGCTTCTTTGATTTCTGTGATTCATCTTTTACATGGTCTGCCTCTGGCTTTAAAGCCGTTATGTCTATTTGTCATGGCCATTTGTGACATCCTCTCTGTTGGTAGTCTGGAAGCGTGTGAAAACCACTTTATCTGTTGTCTTTTGATGTGTTCCAATACTGGTATTGTTTTGGTTATCTGTCTGATGTTATCGTTTCTAATTATATCTCTTAATGACACTCCGAGTATTCTTCGTAGACATTTATCATTTTCACTGTTACTATTTTTCTTTTGTCATGTGCTGTAATTGTCCAGGTTTGACACTGGTAGCACAGTGATGGGATAATAATGGTCTTGTATAATGCAACTTTAGCGTCTATGGTTACAATTTTGTTCTTAAAAATACATGTCATCTGTCCTAGGATCTGGTATGTTTTGCTGGTTCTATTTTATATCTATTTACTGTTTTTCCCTTCACTCATTATAATGCTTCCTTAGTAAGTGAACTCCTTAACTTGTTTAAGATGTTTATTATCGATGGACGAAGTGACATTTCTTTCTTTCTTAGCTATTAGCATTATTTCGGTCTTATCAATTTCAATCTTCATGTGCAATATTTTGCATATTGTGTCGAGTCTGTTCATATGTTCTTGCAATTGTTCTTCTGATATTGCTATTAGTACTTGGACCTATGCAAAGAGTAGTTCGTTCAATTTGTCTTCCATGTTTTCTTATTTGGTACTTGTTAGTTTATATATATTATATATATATTATATATATATTATATATATTATAAAAAGTAGAGGAGATAGAACACACCTTTGACGAAATCCTGATTGGATTTGGAACTTATTGGACACACCTGCATTTGTTCTTACTGCACATTGGCTATTAGCATAAATGCCCTTGCATATGTTGATTAAATGTTCTAGTACTCCGTATATTAATAGTGTTTCCATAGTTGTTGTCTGTCCACTCTGTCGAAGGCCTTCTTTTGTTGACGAATGTGATGTATAATTCTATGTTGTTTTCTGTGGCTCTTTCTGTCCCTGGTCTAAGTGTTAAGATATCATCTGTACAGCTTTTGTTCTTACAGGATCCCATTTGGGTGTTTTCATTGTGAATTGGAGATCCCAATTCTCAAAGTCTGGACAAAGGTAATTTAAACCAGGCACTGGGTAATAAATATGTCGTGTCTGAAACGCCCCCCCCCCCCCTATAGATCACCTGTGAGAACGAGAAAGGAATTGTCCTCATACAAGAAATTACACAAAAGAAATAATTGTTATCTCCCAACTGAACTAAGAATCCCCTTTATGGAAGTTTCAGTTGGAGGACAATCATTTATTGTTCCCATATAGACCTAGATAGAAGTCTCATTCAAACAAAACTTGCACCCACGTGCGTCGACTATGTGAGTAGATGTGATTTATATATTATATATGTGTATCTACTATGATAATGTGTCTTAGTTCAATTCTATTTTTGTGTACACGGTAGGGTTAGTTATAATATAAGACCAAGTTTCAGCAACTGCATGAGCTGGATGTTAAATACATAGAAACTTTCTTGACACCAAGCAACTCGTTAAACCCAGAATACAAGTATGAATTCGAAGAGCCCAGTGACATCGATGTGAAAGAGTTTGAAATCGAAAGAAAGAGATTGCGCAATTTTGTCTCTGTAGCAGATGCAAAAGACCAAAACAAACTTATGAAGGGATCATTCGAGCTTCTGGAGTTTATTCAGCAATGAAACTATCGTATTACCGAGCCGAATATCGTGATAATGCTTCGCATATTTTTAACAATAGCTATCAGCATGTGAACGAAGCTTCTCAAAGTTAAAGTTAATAAACAATATTACTTAAGGTCTACCATGAGCTGCACAAGATTAAGTAATTTAGCCATTTTGTCAATAGAACAAAGTATCACGGACAGAATTAAATTTTGCCTCCCTTAAGACTCGAAAAGTTAAATGATAATGTATTTTTGTTTATATACCTATTATGTTTTCTAATAAATATTTTCGTCCAGTCTTTTACAATCTCTTGACATAATTTTTAATGTCACAAGGGCGGCAGATTATGATTCCGCCCCGGGCGCCATTGACCCACGCTACGCCACTGTATGTTAGGCTGAATAGTGAAATAAACGCATCCAAGCTATAAATAACGCATTTCGTTTTTATGACTCTATCCAACTTAATCAACAAAAGATTGAGAACGATGTTAGAAGAAGAAATTTTCCTTGTTTCAATGAGAAAAAATCCCATTCTAATTCTATACATTCTTGTATGATATTACAGGTACAAAGTAGTCAGTTCAGAAATGAGGATCAAGATGGGCAAGTGCTATAACTCCTTCACTAAAATAGTTACAAAACGGAATCTGTTCAGAGTTATCGCTGTATTAGCTTGTTTTGCAATGTTGAATGCTTTATTCTCTATGGAAACACTAGGACAATACCTGAAAAGTACGATTGCAAACCAAACGTGGACTTCAGAAATGTTGTTTAAATATGGCATCATTAAGAATGAATCTGATATGGGCAAAGATCTAGTTTTCGAAACAAGAAATGTTTCTTCACAATCTAAGACAAAGAAGTTATATAACTGTTCAGTTATAGAGTTTTTAGCAAGAGTCGACCCAACAGCGAGAACATATGATTCCGATTTGTTGTGTGATGAGATGGCTCCAAAATACGACATCCTATGTCGGATGTATCTTCGACAAGTTGGATTGGAATCTATGGAATCAGAAATATGTCCAATGGAAAATCTGGACAGAGTTCCCAGGATTGTTTATTACGTAATTTTTGGAGAATACAAGTATCGATTCTTGCATTATGTGTCTATCGTGGCGGCAAAACGATTTTTATCGCCCAGAGCAATTTACATCATTGGAGATCAGCACCCGAAGGGGATATGGTGGAAGAAAGTCTTGAAGACAGTCCGTGGAGTCAGGTAAAATATGTGAAAGAGAAGAATAGAGAAGACGATAATATAATTTTTAGAAAACTGCAATATATTTTAAAGTTGTCGTCTGTTGACTCTATAGCTTATCTCGTTCGTTAGGAATGTGCTTATATGTGAAGTTTTTAAAACAATCTATTCTATAAACTTGACTGTGTTTTGTAACTATGTCGGATCTCTGGGACAGTGTTTTTTTGTCTCATCATTTCATATTCCGGGCA
Organism: Meghimatium bilineatum; assembly: GCA_034231615.1. Classification (NCBI taxonomy): domain Eukaryota; kingdom Metazoa; phylum Mollusca; class Gastropoda; order Stylommatophora; family Philomycidae; genus Meghimatium; species Meghimatium bilineatum. The sequence continues at coordinate 49,200,237 of CM067308.1, forward strand.
TTCCATAGAATATCCTCTGCTGTCTGAGGTGTCCATCGACATGGATGTATTGCCAATATTATACTTTGTATATGTCTGGCTGCCGAGTCGAGTCGTTTGTGTCCTGTTCTAGGGGTAAAAAAATTACTTGTTCTAGTCTGCTTATAATTTTGCAATTAATCAATTTTAAAAGTAGTAATTGTACTGATGACGTGAAATTACGTTAATTTACTTAGTAGCATGAGTAATTGTAGTATTGATGATAATAGTTAGCATTGCTGATATATTGGTAATGGTAGTAGTTATTATATTAATGATAGTAGTTGCTGTATCAGTAATGCTAGCAGGTTTTGTAGTATTAATGTGGCATTTGTTGTATCAATGATGGTAGTGGTTGTTGTGGCAGTGGTGGTCGTATTATTTGCAGTAATGATAGTAATAATTTTTATAGTAGAGATGATAGTAGTTGTAATAGTGGTAGTAGTGGTTGTTCTAGTATGATGGCAATAGTCTTTGTAGTAGTGACAGTAATAGTTGCTGTAGTAGTGATAGTAATGGTTGCTGTAGTAGTGATAGTAATAGTTGCTGTAGTAGTGATGGAAGTAGTTGTAGTAGTAATAATGGTAATAGTAGTAGTAGTAGTGATGATAGTAGTTGTAATAGTAATGATATTAGTAGTTGTAGTAGTAGTTATGGTAATGATTGTAGTAGTAATGACTGTAGTATTTGTAGTAATAGTGATGATGGTGGTAGTTATAGTAGTAATGACGATAGTAGTTGTAGTGGTAATGAGGGTAATGGTTGTAGTAGTAGTGAAGGTAGTAGATGCAGTAGGTTATGATAGTAGTTGTAGTAGTATTGATTGTAGTAGTTGTAGTAGTAGTGGTAACAGTTGTAGCAATATTGATGTAGTAGTTGTAGTAGTGGTGATGGCAGCAGTTGTAGTAGTAGTGATGGTACTAGGTGTAGTAGTAGTGATAGTAGTAATTGCATTAGTAGTGTTATGTGTTTTCTCTGTACATAGAGAAGAAATCTGGTGACAGCATACATCCCTGTCTGACACCTTGTTTTATCTGTTGTAATTGTGGTTCAGTTTGGTTCCCCAATTGCATAGCTGCTGTATGTTGCCAATAGACGTTCTTGGTAGTTCTTAGATCAATGCTATCATAGCAGATTTTCTAACATGTGAATAGAGTCAACTATGTCTAACCGTGTAGAAAGTCACTGTGTAGTCTTCAAATAGATATATAAATATGTTTTTCTTCTAAAATCCTTTCTATTAATATTATCTATCTATCTATCTATCTATCCATCCATCCATCCATCCATCCATCCATCCATCCATCCATCCATCCATCCATCCATCTATCTATCTATCTATCTATACGCTGTATCCCTTGTTTGCCTTGCGGCGTCAGAGGTAAGAGTTCTCTGGAGATGGCCTTGCTTTGTGATGTTTGTAAGCTTTTTCCTGTGGTTTCTTTGATTTCCGTGATACATCTTTTATATGGTCTGCCTCGGCTTTATAGCCGTTATGTCTATGGGTCCTGGTCATCTGTGGCTTGATATCTGTTGGTAGTCTGGAAGCGTGTGAAAACCACTTGATCTGTTGTCTTTTGACGTGTTCCAATACCTGTGTTGTTTTTGTTATCTGTCTGATATTATCGTTTCTAATTATATCTCCTAATGACACTCCGAGAATTCTTCGTAGATATTTCATTTCTGTTGTCACTATTTTTCTTTTGTCTTGTGCTGTCATTGTCCAGGTTTGTCCAGTGATGGAATAGTAATAGTCTTGTATAATACAACTTTAGTGTTTATGTTTATATTTTTGTTCTTAAAAATATGCGTCATATGTCCTAGGATCTGGTATGTTTTGTTGCATCTATTTTGTATCTCTTTACTGTTTTCCCTTCACTCGATATAATGCTTCCTAAATAAGTGAACTCATTTACCTGTCTAATGTGTTTATTATTGATGGAGATTATTTCGGTCTTTTCAATATTAATCTTCATGTTGAATGTTTGGCATGTTGTATGGAGTCTGTTCATATGTTCTTGCAATTGTTCTTCTGATGTCGCTATTAGTACTTGGTTGTTGCAAAGAGTAGTCTTTTCAATTTGACTTTCATGTTATCATCTTCGTTGGTACTGCGAACACTCATTAATGTTCATTAAGAGATATAATAAGTAGCGTTGTTGGTACCTTTGCCCTCTACACCACATTGTTCATGACATTTCTGTTTTTTTTTGGTACCTTTGCCCTCTACGACACTAGTTTGTTGGTAACTTTGCCCTGTACGACACCACATTGTTCATGACATTTCTGGTTTTTTGTTGGTACCTGTGAACTCTACGACACCACATTGTTGGTACCTTTGCCTCTATGACACCACCTTGTTGGTACCTTTGTCCTCTATGACACCAAATTGTTGGTACCGTTGCCCTCTAAGACACCACATTGGTGGTACCATTGTCCTCTACGACACCACATTGTACATGCCATTGTTAGTTAGTTGTCAGAACATCATGATGCCACAGATAGAGCATTGTTTGTTAGTTAGAACATCATTGTGGCACAGATGGAGCATTGATGATCACGTAATTGTATTTTATTTTCACAGAAATTGTCTAACATTAATGAAAGACATCTATGCGTCATCGTTCTCACAATGTTGTTATTTATATTTGAAGGTTTGTGTATCGAGAGTCGCCTGGTAACATTTCCGGGTTAGTACCACTAGCGCCTTATCATCTTTCCGATGTCGTCCGCCTACAGATAGTGTATTTGAACGGTGGAATCTATCTAGACGCTGATATGGTCGTACTTCAAGATTTGGAAACGCTTTTCGGTTAGTCATGAGGTTTAGTTAATGGTGAAGATTTAGGTTAGTCATCAAGTTTAGTTAGTGGTGAAGTTTTAGGTTAGTCATGAGGTTGAGTTAGTGGTGAAGCTTTAGGTTACGTATGAGGTTTAGTTAGTGGTGAAGTTCTAGGTTAGTCATGAGGTTGAGTTAATGGTGAAGTTTTAGGTTAGTCATGGGGTTTAGTCAATGGTGAAGTTTTAGGTTAGTCATGAGGTTTAGTTAGTGGTGAAGTTTTATGTTAGTCATGAGGTTTAGTTAGTGGTGAAGTTTTAGATTAGTCATGAGGTTTAGTTAATGATGAAGGTTTAGGTTAGTCATGAAGTTTAGTTAGTGGTGAAGTTTTATTTTAGTCATGAGGTTTAGTTAGTGGTGAAGTTTTAGGTTATTCATGACGTTTAGCTAGTGGTGAAGTTTTAGGTTAGTCTTGAAGTTTAGTTAGTGGTGAAGTTTTAGGTTAGTCAAGAGGTTTAGTTAGTAGTAAATATTGAGGTTAGTCAAGAGGTTTAGTTAGTGGTGAAGTTTTAGGTGTCAAGAGGTTTAGTTAGTGGTGAAGTTTTAGGTTAGTCATGAGGTTTAGTTAGTGGTGTAGTATTAAGTTAGTCATAAGGTTTAGTTAGTGGTAAAGTTTCAGGTTAGTCATGAGGTTTAGTTAGTGATGAAGTTTTAGGTTAGTCATGAAGTTTAGTTAATGGTGAAGTTTTAGGTTAGTCATGAAGTTTAGTTATTGGTGAGGTTTTATGTTAGTCGTGAAGTTTAGTTAGTGGTAAAGTTTCAGGTTAGTCATGAGGTTTAGTTAGTGATGAAGTTTTAGGTTAGTCATGAAGTTTAGTTAATGGTGAAGTTTTAGGTTAGTCATGAAGTTTAGTTATTGGTGAGGTTTTATGTTAGTCGTGAAGTTTAGTTAGTGGTAAAGTTTTAGGTTAGTCAAGAGGTTTAGTTAGTGGTGAAGTTTTAGGTTAGTCATGTAGTTTAGTTAGTGGTGAAGTTTTAGGGTAGTCATGAGGTTTAGTTAGTGGTGAAGTTTTTGTGTTGTACTAATAGTAAAGTTGGTGTGTTGTACTGATGGTAAAGTTGTGTTGTACTGATGGTAAAGTTGTTGTGTTGTACTGATGGTAAAGTTGTTGTGTTGTACTGATGGTATGTTGTTGTGTTGTACTGATGGTAAGTAGTTATGTTGTAATGATGGTAAAGTTGTTGTGTTGTACCTATGGTGCAATTGAGTGTGCTGTGTTGTACTGTTGATAAAGTTGTTGATAATAGTGTGTTGTACTGATAGTGAAGGTTTAGTGTTGTATTGATGGCAAGTTGTGTTGTACTGATGGTACAATTGAAGGTGTTGTGTTTTTCTGATGGTGACGTTGTTGATAATGTGTTGTACTGATGGAAAAGTTGTTTTGTACTGATGATAACGTTGTTGTGTTGTACTGATGGTGCAATTGAAAGTGTTGTTTTCTGTACTGATGGTGAAGTTGTTGATAATGTTGTGCTGTTCTGATAGTGAGTGTGCAGTGTTATACTGATGGAAAAGTTGTTCTGTTGTACTTATGGTAATGTGGTTGTGTTGTACTGATGATGCAATTGAAGGTGTGTTGTACTGATAGTTAAGTTGTTGATAATGTGTTGTACTGATGGCGAAGTTGTTGAAGATGTTGCATTCTGTGAACGTAGTTTTCTCTATTCTGCAAATATTACTTTCAAAATAATGTGAACGTAGAAGATCTCAAATGATAAAAAAAAGATATTTCTATCTCTTCTGCAAAGGCATCAAGCTTTCTGTTTGAAAAAATGTCAATGTGGACGTAGACATTCAAAACATCATCTGTTAAGAATAAATGCCAATGTCTATTGTTTGTGACTGGTGTGTGAGTGTGTGCGACTCGTGATTCTAAGTATAGTCCTCCTTTTACAATATAACATCTTCTGTTCTATTCTTGTACTTCCTAGTCAAGTGTTAGAGGACACCAGCGGAATTTGTTACGTCAACACAGTTAACTGGTTAACACAGACAACACAAGCAAGGGTAAAATGGCTCCATAGAATATTCACAATAACGTGGAAAGAAGGTGGAAGTCCCAGAAGACTGGCAAAAGTCAGTAATCGTACCTTTGTGGAAAAACAAGGGCAACAAATGAGAGTGCGAAACATACCGAGGCATCTCTTTATTAAGCCACACCAGAAAAAATGTATGCAAATATAATAGAACAAAGTGCATGATATATTTCGAACCACAATTGAGCCCCTCACAATTTGGCTCCAGAAGAGGGGTTAGCTGCACAGACGCCTTATACACACTGAGACACATGAGAGAGCGATAGAATACAACAAATAACTAAACGTAATATTTATAGATCAAGAGAAGGCATTTGATAGAGTCAACAGATACGTACTGTGGGAAACTCTGGAAATGTATTGTATCAAAGGACAACTGCTAGAAAGTATAAGATCTTTGTATAAGAACTGTTTAGTAATAATATCAGATGGTATCACAGATGCATTTGATACAAAAACGGGAGTGCGTCAAGGTTGCGTGCTCTCACCTTTGCTATTCAATATATACATACAATAATAAAAGAGGCAAAAAGTACAGAGGGCAACAACATCACCAATTCAGAACAAGAGCAACTCAGAGCAACTAAACAATTAAATAAATGAACTATTTTTCGCAGACGATCAGGGCCTCATATACGAAAATGAAGAACAACTACAAAATCACGTTAGTTCACTATCTGAAGATCAATACAAAAAAGACGGAAACTATGAAAATATGCAGAACACCGAGTCTACTAAACATACAGATAGACAATATAGGAGTAAAACAAGTAACAGAGTTCAAATATCTCGGTAGTATTTTTACAGAAAATGGATAGAGAAATAGTGATGAGATGTCAAAAGGCAAATGCTGCAACATATCAACTGTCACCACTACTGCTTCACCCCAAGATCGAGATCGAAGTTAAGAGACAAATGATTTACAGTATATTCCTACCAACACTGTGTTACCAGTGCCAAACCTGGTCTCTCTCATCTTCACATTACAGAAAGATAGTGACATGTGAGATGAAATGCTCGAGGAAAGCTCCCGGGGTCACCAGGCTTGATATATTGCGAAATGAATATATCAGGGAAAGAATAGGTATAATATCTAGTAAAGATATTACATAGAGAGAGAGAACATATCAAGTGGTTTGGCCACATTATGAGAATGCCTCACGAAAAGTTGCCTGTACAAGCATATAACCAAATGAGATCAGGGTACAAAGCTAGATGAAGACCACGGAAAAGATGGATAGAAAATATCAGGGACATCCTGTACAGACACGGTCATAGCACAGCCGAGGCGAGACATATGGCTTTAGAACGCAAGCTCGAGCTCCAATCACCCCTACACTTAACGGCAAGAGTGGATCACAAACCACCTGGGGAAAGACAATAGACAAATGCAAGTTCCTGTCATTTCAGGCATCTCTGTCTTTAATATGTCATGAACTCTCACAGCATAAGAGGCATAAATTAAACTGGTATTTCGATTCACATATATTCCAATTCATTAATAGTTATATTATTATACATTCCAATTCATTAATAGTTATATTATTATACATTCCAATTCATTAATAGTTATATTATTATACATTCCAATTCATTAATAGTTATATTATACATTCCAATTCATTAATAGTTATATTATTATAACATAACATGCAATTACTACCAACATGTGAAGATAGATATTTACCCACATGTTATAGGCTTGTTGTATATCACTAACATTCACAGCTAAACGTGTCCCCACATTATGTGTACATCAAGCTGGGGTCACTAACATTCACAGCTAAACGTGTCCCCACATTATGTGTACATCAAGCTGGGGTCACTAACATTCACAGCTAAACGTGTCCCCACATTATGTGTACATCAAGCTGGGGTCACTAACATTCACAGCTAAACGTGTCCCCACATATGTGTACATCAAGCTGGGGTCACTAACATTCACAGCTAAACGTGTCCCCACATTATGTGTACATCAAGCTGGGGTCACTAACATTCACAGCTAAACGTGTCCCCACATTATGTGTACATCAAGCTGGGGTCACTAACATTCACAGCTAAACGTGTCCCCACATTATGTGTACATCAAGCTGGGGTCACTAACATTCACAGCTAAACGTGTCCCCACATATGTGTACATCAAGCTGGGGTCACTAACATTCACAGCTAAACGTGTCCCCACATTATGTGTACATCAAGCTGGGGTCACTAACATTCACAGCTAAACGTGTCCCCACATTATGTGTACATCAAGCTGGGGTCACTAACATTCACAGCTAAACGTGTCCCCACATTATGTGTACATCAAGCTGGGGTCACTAACATTCACAGCTAAACGTGTCCCCACATTATGTGTACTTCAAGCTGGGGTCACTAACATTCACAGCTAAACGTGTCCCCACATATGTGTACATCAAGCTGGGGTCACTAACATTCACAGCTAAACGTGTCCCCACATATGTGTACATCAAGCTGGGGTCACTAACATTCACAGCTAAACGTGTCCCCACATATGTGTACATCAAGCTGGGGTCACTAACATTCACAGCTAAACGTGTCCCCACATTATGTGTACATCAAGCTGGGGTCACTAACATTCACAGCTAAACTTGTCCCCACATTATGTGTACATCAAGCTGGGGTCACTAACATTCACAGCTAAACGTGTCCCCACATATGTGTACATCAAGCTGGGGTCACTAACATTCACAGCTAAACGTGTCCCCACATATGTGTACATCAAGCTGGGGTCACTAACATTCACAGCTAAACGTGTCCCCACACATATGTGTACATCAAGCTGGGGTCACTAACATTCACAGCTAAACGTGTCCCCACACATATGTGTACATCAAGCTGGGGTCACTAACATTCACAGCTAAACGTGTCCCCACACATATGTGTACATCAAGCTGGGGTCACTAACATTCACAGCTAAACGTGTCCCCACATATGTGTACATCAAGCTGGGGTCACTAACATTCACAGCTAAACGTGTCCCCACATATGTGTACATCAAGCTGGGGTCACTAACATTCACAGCTAAACGTGTCCCCACATATGTGTACATCAAGCTGGGGTCACTAACATTCACAGCTAAACGTGTCCCCACACATATGTGTACATCAAGCTGGGGTCACTAACATTCACAGCTAAACGTGTCCCCACATATGTGTACATCAAGCTGGGGTCACTAACATTCACAGCTAAACGTGTCCCCACATTATGTGTACATCAAGCTGGGGTCACTAACATTCACAGCTAAACGTGTTCCCACATTATGTGTACATCAAGCTGGGGTCACTAACATTCACAGCTAAACGTGTCCCCACATTATGTGTACATCAAGCTGGGGTCACTAACATTCACAGCTAAACGTGTCCCCACATATGTGTACATCAAGCTGGGGTCACTAACATTCACAGCTAAACGTGTCCCCACATATGTGTACATCAAGCTGGGGTCACTAACATTCACAGCTAAACGTGTCCCCACATATGTGTACATCAAGCTGGGGTCACTAACATTCACAGCTAAACGTGTCCCCACATTATGTGTACATCAAGCTGGGGTCACTAACATTCACAGCTAAACGTGTCCCCACATTATGTGTACATCAAGCTGGGGTCACTAACATTCACAGCTAAACGTGTCCCCACATTATGTGTACATCAAGCTGGGGTCACTAACATTCACAGCTAAACGTGTCCCCACATTATGTGTACATCAAGCTGGAGTCACTAACATTCACAGCTAAACGTGTCCCCACATTATGTGTACATCAAGCTGGGGTCACTAACATTCACAGCTAAACGTGTCCCCACATTATGTGTACATCAAGCTGGAGTCACTAACATTCACAGCTAAACGTGTCCCCACATTATGTGTACATCAAGCTGGGGTCACTAACATTCACAGCTAAACGTGTCCCCACATATGTGTACATCAAGCTGGGGTCACTAACATTCACAGCTAAACGTGTCCCCACATTATGTGTACATCAAGCTGGAGTCACTAACATTCACAGCTAAACGTGTCCCCACATTATGTGTACATCAAGCTGGGGTTTGACAAAATAGCTACGATTTAGGTTCATCACCATTACAACAAATTCACATAGATAGTCAGTTGCTATAATAAAGTCTGCCTCCTGGAAAATTATAACAATGTTGTCTACTAAGATTGTCAATGTCTGTCTGTACTCTACTAAGATTGTCAATGTCTGTCTGTACTCTACTAAGATTGTCAATGTCTGTATGTACTCTAAGATTGTCAATGTCTGACTGTACTCTACAAAGATTGTCAATGTCTGACTGTACTCACTAAGATTGTCAATGTCTGTACTCACTAAGATTGTCAATGTCTGTATGTACTCTACTAAGACTGTCAATGTCTGACTGTACTCTACAAAGATTGTCAATGTCTGTCTGTACTCTACTAAGATTGTCAATGTCTGTCTGTACTCTACTAAGATTGTCAATGTCTGTCTGTACTCTACTAAGATTGTCAATGTTTGTATGTACTCTACTAAGATTGTCAATGTCTTGTCTGTACTCTACTAAGATTGTCAATGTCTGTATGTACTCTAAGATTGTCAATGTCTGACTGTACTCTACAAAGATTATCAATGTCTGACTGTACTCACTAAGATTGTCAATGTCTGTACTCACTAAGATTGTCAATGTCTGTATGTACTCTACTAAGACTGTCAATGTCTGTCTGTACTCTACTAAGATTGTCAATGTCTGTCTGTACTCTACTAAGATTGTCAATGTCTGTCTGTACTCTACTAAGATTGTCAATGTCTGTCTGTACTCTACTAAGATTGTCAATGTCTGTCTGTACTCTACTAAGATTGTCAATGTCTGTCTGTACTCTACTAAGATTGTCAATGTCTCTCTGTACTCCTTCTGTGTGGAAATATGAGTTTTATTCAGGATCTTATCTTGTCTTCGTTAGCATGTTCTGTTGTCTCCTGTCTACGCCAATGTGGAAGGTAGAATTTGTTGGAGAGGTGCTCAAATCGCCCCCACCCTAATCATCATTTGTTAATACCTCACAGATCTCGTCAGAGAAAGTTCTTCACTTTCTCGATGTGAGCCACAATTGAGTGCTGATCTTTCATAAAATTCTTCTAACAAATTTGGAAAACCTTGATATCTGTCACCTGGAATATGTCAACCTCATTTTCCGAGATGTTGGGTTTTTGTTGGAGTATGTCAAAATACGTCTCCACAAAGTCAACTGGTGCTTGTAATAAATGTCATCATTTGTTCTAAAAATTCCATAGTCTATTGTGATGTGTCATCATTTGTTCTAAAAATTCCATAGTCTATTGTGATGTGTCATCATTTGTTCTAAAAATTCCATAGTCTATTGTGATGTGTCATCATTTGTTCAAAAAATTCCATAGTCTATTGTGATGTGTCATCATTTGTTCTAAAAATTCCATAGTCTATTGTGATGTGTCATCATTTGTTCTAAAAATTCCATAGTCTATTGTGATGTGTCATCATTTGTTCTAAAAATTCCATAGTCTATTGTGATGTGTCAAGTTCATTAAAACTATTTCTTATATATAATCTAAAACCGTTCCTATTTTATTCTAAATCTAGTCTTAAAAAAACATCCCAATATAAAATTTGGCCTCTTTGTAAACTCGTATATTCTTATATTGAAGACGGTTTCTTTCTTGTATTCTAGTTTGTTTTGATTCTACCTTGAGTGGTAACCTTTGTTCAACTATGAGCTGTATGCTATAATAGCCTCTTTTTGTTTACAATTAAAGTTCTTGCAGTTTTTCATGTTATGTTTCACCTTCATATTATTGAGTGGCATCCTTGTTCACTTATAAACTGCATACAATATTTTACAATTTATAACATTAATTATCCAGGAGTTCCTTGATATATATAAATTGCCCCTTTCTATTCTATGTTACTATGTTCCTTACAGCTCTATGTTATTAAGTTATAAATGTCAATAAATCACTTCCTGTTCTACACACTCCGTGAAAATTGTTGCATATTATTCTGTTCCATGCTATTTTAAAGAATGTGTCTGAAGTTTGAAACATTGCTAGCTTGCTCTCTATAGGCCTAACTATCGTAGTTAGCTATAAACTGCTGCCATAAGTAGGTAAATTGTTGTTCGTTCCAAACAATTAGGCACATCTGCATATATGTCTTGGCTCGCGGTTTTTTTGAGACTGGTTTCTTCTGACTATTACGGTGAACAAGTGTGTTCTCTATCAATTCTGTGTACAAGTATCTTCTGCATCTTGTATGCGAACAAGTGTCTTCTTCGTCAAGTCGAGGAATGCCTTCTATATTTACAATGTCCCGGCACTTTCACGTTCAAGTATGTTCTCTGAATATGCAAGTAGGCCCTCCATATATTTGATAAATTCCAAACTTGAATAATTTATTTGATAAATTCCAAACTTAAACAATTTTCCACTCAAACCGGTTTTCCACTTGTAAACAAATGCTAGGGGACGTTACTCCTATCGCCACGTAACAAAGGGAATTAATCTCTTAACCTTTGGTCATACTAATTTCTTGGTTATTTGTCTTTGACCAAGAAGGAAAAAAATGTCTTATTTCTCCCGTTTGAAAATTAACAATCTCAAAAGTAAAAAATCCCTAGAAATAAGTATTTTCTTATTTTCATTTATATTTTTCGTGTCTGGATAATGTGCCTGTTACAGTTCTACTGATGGTGCATTTGTTGAAGATAGTGTAC